>CM060401.1:20041302-20073495 GCA_030545235.1 Helianthus tuberosus | reverse complement strand
AACACAATCAGGTAGAGCGCGGATGTATTTCTTGATTGTGATGCCGGGAGTTGAGACTTGGCCAGGACAGATGATGCTTAGCGGCTTAAAGCGAGCAGTAAGACCAGCATTGTCGCCACCTTCTTGCTTGATATTCCAAAACTCGTTCTCCAGCTTCTGGAGCTCATGTGGGGGACATAATTCTTTCATCATGGTTTCCTTCAATTTCTCCCAAGAAAGCCCATAAGCTGCGTCGTTTCCTCGCCTTTTTCGTTCGGCAGTCCACCAGTCCAGAGCCCTGGACCGGAAAACACCAGTTGCGTTAACAGTGCGGAGGTGGTCTGGGTATCCGCTTTGACAAAGAGTGACTTCAATCGAGTCAAACCACTGAAACATGGTGCTGTACCCGTCTTCACTAGTGAAGTCTTTAGGGCCGCAGGCCTTGAATTGCTTGAAGCTAAAAGTAGCTTTCGGCGAGTCAGTCTTAGATTCCTCAGAGGTCTTGCTACCGACTTCATTGATTTCGCTGACGATTTGCGGAATGACCTTGGCCATTTCCTTGGCGACTAGCGATGCGATGCGTTTGTCAGCGTGGTTGTGGCAGGCAGCGCGAGAGGTATGCGAACCAAGTGACGACATTGTCTGCAACAGACATCGTCATAGGATTCAGACGCGATACAATCGAATCTCTCGTCTTACAAGTATACTTATTATTACTAGATAAAGCGTCGGGAACACGTCTACACATAGGCACATAATCACGTAGGCACATAATCCACTTAGGCACATAAGCACTTAAGCACAAAAACAAGTAGAGCACAGAGGCACATATTCAACTATATTTTGCACGTATTTACCTACATATATTGCACGTATTCACCTATCATTCCCAAGTAGCGATTGCGATCAAGAGTAGCGAGTGTGAGTAACACAGTGAGTAGTATAGCGTAAGCGAGTAACATAGCATGCGATTTGTTAACGTTTTGAGATAATAGTGCAGTGCGAGGTGTGCGCGTTTAACAAAGCAGCGAGCGAAAAGCGAATAAGTCTCCAAAATCGAAACACATAAATATATAAAACACATAAAACACATAAAATCACACGTAAAAGCAATCAAGCGTAAAACCAATGATTGCGGGCTTGAAATCGAAAATAAATTGTCTTGGGTGATAGACGTCGACTACCCAAAGTGATTCGACTATTCACAACGACATCGGGTCCACGCTTTGGCCTAATAGACTGTACTCTCTCACCGACATACGGTGAACGGCACGCATCCTTTCGGTTAACACACGAATTGAGTCGTTGGAATCCATCGAGACTTTGGAGGGAGTTTTGTAAAACCAAAATAGAGAGCAGAACAAGTCATTAAGATGCGGGCTTCACCCCTAACTTAACAACCTTATTCCTGGTTGTGTGATAGAATCACGAGAGAGATAGGGAGAATTTCGTCGAGATATGGATTTCACTCCTGACTCAATGTAAATTCTCGTGTTTATCGTAAAATTTGCGCGTCGAGCAAGCGATCTAATCGAGAGTTTGCGGTTTTCACACCTAATCTCGACCCAATCACTCGTTTATTTTCGAAAAATCGTGTGTGTTGATAGCCTTAGGAAAGGCTAGGTGGTAGTGTTCGACCTTAGGAAATGCCGATCTTGCACGAAGCTGTAGTATGCGGTGTTCGCGCAAGAATGAGTTCGAGAGAATAACTGAAGTAGGCTCGTGCAGAACCCCTACTGGGTTCGCACAAGGCGGTCTGTTGGTACTTAGACTATAGACTAGGTCATTTCTAAGACGTCGACCCGGACTAGGTCGAGTCTTGCCTAATTCCCTATAGTTATGGCTCTGATTCCAATCTGTCACACCCCAACCGATGGTGGAAATATCGGGGTGAGGCACTGAGCGAAACAGATTGTCCAAGAGAATCCACAACAACTATTAATGACAATAAATTTAAGTGTTAATGTCCCATACCATCAACATATAATGTAAAAACAGTTATTACAGATATTATTCTCAAAGACAAATAATTGTTCCAACAACTCATATTTTATTTAGTTTGTTTCTAGACCTCCTAGCTTGATTCACCACAGCAAACATAGCATAGCATCCTAAACACCTGTCACACACGTTAAAATAGGTCAATACACAGAGTGTAAAGGTGAGTACACAAGTTTAATATCATATAGTAGCGAAAAGCGATTTACGCATAACCAACATGTAACACGTAGAAATGTGAAACAAGTAAGCTATCGAAAATGACATATGCACAGACATGACTGCGAGTTGTAGAATGCACAACACATATCACCACTGTGACACGTGAAGTAAAACCTTAACAACCCCTATCCACAACAGGTGCTTAGTCCAAACTATAGTACTATCGTTGCTAAGGTGTCAGGCAACAATCACTGTGTAAACATAACATACAAGCATTCATCGAGTAACACGTATGACATGCGAGAGCGATTGGCGTATAAAAGTAGTTGCGTTGTGTGTTGATTGTGACTTGAAATAGGTAACGTATGTAACACCCAAAAGTGCGTAAAGCAAAAAGGGTTTGAGTATACTCACTGATCGTGTTTAGTAAATTAACACAGGCTTGGATTGAAGGGAGCGCTTGAGAGATTAGCCTGATCACAGAACGATAGCGTAAGCGTTGAACAGCGTGTAACAGTGCATCGAGTGAGATGATGGATCGAATGATGGTTCGATCGGATGACCGTCCGGACGGATGACCATTCGGTCGGTTAGTCATTCGATTGAGGAAGTGTATTTGTGAAATGTGGAACTTTTAAAGTTTTCGTTGTAGTATAAATAAAGTCATTCGATCGGATGGTCATCCGGACGGATGGCCGTTCGATCGAATGGAAATTCTTATAAGTGGAAAGTTACAAAGAATTAAGTCTCCTGGTTGGATAGTCATTCGATCGGATGGTCATCCGATCGGATGACTATTCGGTTGGAAACTGACATTCCTTGAAGTTTTGCAAAATTAATTAAGTGTTGAACTTGTAAAAGGGCTGTCACCTGACCGAATAGTGGTCCGATCGGACGGCAATTCGATCGAGCAACCTTCTTGTTTGAAAAACTTTACTAAATCAGTTAAGTTAGAAAGTTTGCGATTTGACGGAGACGACATGACAACGTGTCAAACAACGGAAATCACATCAAGTCCAACTCGTTCGATCGGATGGGATTCACCCCATTCGATCGGACTCGACTGTTCTTGACGGAGTTTCATATTCAACCCGTGAATCGGTCGTCTCTTCGATAGAATCCATTCTCAGCTCGGTTCTCCACTAGGGAATGAGTAGAGAGCCTGAACGAGTTCAGATTCTAACGGTTTTTGAGTCAAAAGTGAAAGATGTTGAAGAAAAGTGGAAATTAGTTGGAAAATGTTTTGATTTAGCTTAGTTTGGTGTAAAATCATGTGGAAATCCTTTAGATCCGAACCGTTCTTGATGAGATGAGGTCACACTTCAATGTTCATAAGAACTCCGTGATGACGTCACCTTAGAACAACCCGAATCTGATGGTTAGTGGAAATGTAAGATTTGATGGTGTTGATGGTGAGAAAGTGTGTAATGAAGATGGAAGTACAAGATTTAGGAAGAAAACTTACAAGAGTCGCGAGAAATCGAGAGAAAAGAGCCTGAGAGTGCGTGGGTCAGAGGGAGCTGTCACATCAATGAACAGTTGATGTGACAGTGGGGTATTTATAGTCTGAGAGGAGAAAGGCGGTGGAAAGTTGATGGGTCGGACGGCCGTTCGATCGGATGGCCATCCGATCGGATGGTCATCCGGTCGGATGGTCATCCGGTCGGATGTCCATTCGATCAAATGGTCGTTCGATCGGTTGGCTGTCGCGAGTTAGTTTTCCGATTTTTGTTTCGTGCGTTGAGCGTTGCGTTGCGTTTAAGCGAGTTGTGAGTAAGCGGTGCGATAGTTTTAAACCATAGTTACACAAATAACATAACTAACACATAAGAGCATACAAGTAAGTAAATATGCGTTTAGAGTTTGCGATGAGATTGCGTTGCGATAGAGTTGCGATTCGCGTTCGCGAATAACATCCCAAAACAAATATAAACATGCACAAATAGAACTCATAATAACACACACATATAGAACAAACCAAATAATTGTGATTCGAGTTGTGATGCAATAGCGATGTGATAGCGTTAAGTAAAATATCGTTTAGTTGCGTTTATCGCATTGTTACTTCACAAAATAAATAAATCGTAAAATAAAATAGCGTTAACCAAAGTATCGATTATCGGGACTGGGAGTACAAGCAAGAATTAAACAAGAAATGTCAGATCTGAACGTTGACTTTGACTTGAACTTTGACTTCCCTCGGAAAGTCGGGTTGTTACAGAAGAAGCTCCATTTTTCTTCTTCCTACTATCATTTTGTTAATTCAATATATGGCATACATAAACCAACAAACACCGAAAACTTCCCTTTCCTTAAAGTTTCCTAGATCAAGTAATTATGCATATACTTAGTGAAAATATGAATGAAATAACTGAGATACCTGATGGCAAGAAAGTACCAAGGCATTGGAACGGAAAACACCTCAAGAAATTCATAGTCTGAATGACTAATGTAATGACAGAAACAAGCTTGTACTTGGCAATATTCGTTTAAAGGAAACAAAGATAGCACTTTTGCTAAGAAATTTAACATTGTTCTATCCAAAGGGTGAGCTCCTCCAAACAAAGCTCCATGGGATCCAACGCTATATCTACCCATGAAACAGGGATGAGCTCCTAGGCCATATCGCTCAATAGGGAACAAGGCGCTATACCTTCCTGTATACAGGGTGAGTTCCTAAAACAATACAACTCCATGGACTCAATGAAGCTCCTTCCAGTTTCTTTATGAAAAATAAAAATAAGCACAAAAACCACAGCTTATTCCCTTGTATAAAAGCAAATAAATACAAGCTTACAAGGAAAGAAACAAACCAAATATTGTGAAATCACAAAGAAAGTCCATGAAAGAGGGTAAGCACCTCACACCAATACTGCTTCATAGGCCAACACTATAAAACATAATAAGCCTATGTCCAATATACCACAATAACAAAATGAAATGTGGACTAGAAAAGAGATAGAACTACAACAACTTGCATTGATTTTTTCCTAAAAGATTCAAGCCAGGTGACTGTAGCACTTAGTTTTGAAATCTTTGCGGTTAAAGACATTGCAAAAACATAACTGTTAAAGGGAAACTAAAACATAAATTCTCCCACGACACATGCCAAACAGTTTGATAACAAAATATCACAGAAAGAAAAAGCAATACCTCACTCAAGCAAAGTTTGACCTCCTCGTGTCAAACAACTATGATTAGGCATAAGCTTCTAAAATAGAGAGCTTATCCGCATATCTGGACAACTTGAATATAAAAAGAGGATAGAGACTCATTCTCACACTTCAATGAAAGGAAACTTCTCATATAGGTATTGAAAGAAAATAACCTCCATCAACAAGAAGCTTATCTTAGCATAAAAGAATCTCACTTCCAAGAACAAGAAGCTCACCTTTACAAGAAAGAAGCTCACGACTGAATAAAATAAGATCACCAACATGCACCATGCACACACAAGAAGCTCATTCCTATACACACTTCACTTCTTCATGCTTGGTACATTGCTTATATCAACATCACAACACTTCAAATACCGAAATATTTTGGGGAAGGTACGCTGCTTCATTTATAAACAAAATCCGTGAGCTCTTGTCTAGCAAAAAGAAAAGGGCTAGAACAAAGCTCCGAATGTCATTGGGATGCGCAACCAAGACGCTCACATAAATAGGGTTTAACATGAACATTGGGGTTATAGATCAACTACATACAAGGCACGTAGTGAACTATTAGAACTTATGTTCAAATCCATTACTTGCCTATAGTAAAGTCCACTAATGCGATAATTCCATTTATGCATGGACATTTAGACACCCTTCAACAAGGATGTGCAGCTTTAGAAGTATATATAACCATTCCTTATAAGCTAGAAATGTCCCTTATGTGGAACAAAGCTTACATATTGCCCCGAAGAAATCGTAGCTTCCCTACTATGTTGTCCCATCATGACAAAATCAAGAAGCTGCCACACCAGATTTGTTAAGACAACTAAAGAAACTTGAGACAGAAGCTTAGAACCTTTAAAACACCAAAGGAAGATAAAGAGCTTAAAAGTTTCACGACTCAAACGCTTCACATCAAGCTTAAAAGCTTAGAAGCAAATAAGCCCTAAAAGAAGCATAAAAGCTTCATACAAGACAAAAAAGATTCATAGTTGATAGCTTTTCCAAATAAGCTTCACATGTCATAGCTTCTCCTGATAGCTTCTTCCGATAAGCTTCTCCTGATAGCTTCTTCCGATAAGCTTCTCCTGATAGCTTCTTCCGATAAGCTTCTCCTGATAGCTTCTCCCGATAAGCTTCACATATGATAGCTTCTCCCAATAAGCTTCACATACGATCGCTTCTCACAATAACTTCAAAGCTGGTCGCTAACAATTTCAGACATCAGCTTCTTTCCATGAGCTTCATGCCTACATAGCTTATCATTGGAAGCTTCATCCTTGAACATATAACTTATGAGTCACAAGCACCATAACTACGTCACGACTACTTGTGATTGAGGGGCTGATGATGTGGGTGCTGGAAGTTGGGAGCTCCCTGCCGGGAGCTTAACAGCCCAAACAGGAGAACAAGCCTAGTGGGCCAGCCCGACCCATCACAACCAAGCCTATTAGGGTAAAAATGTAACATGCCTATAAATATAGGGTCCACCCTCTACTTCAATCATCCCACTTTGGCTTGGACATTCCGGCCATTTACTCTTTCTCTCTCTAGAATCCCATTCTCTCTCTAGAATCACACACTCTCTTAAGAACACAAGTCATTAGGCTAAGCTGCTTCCCCTCTGAGCTGCTAAGGTCACGAGCTCATGAGGGATTACACCAGCAGTAACTAGTCACGAGCTATGCGACCTGGAATCACCACAGCTGCTAGCTAACTGCTAAATCTCGACCACAAACTCCATAAACATTCTCTATCTCTCTTATACCTACTCATACATCTATGCTTCATGTTTATACACTATTCTTGGATAAATTACTAATGTTGAGCGTCGGAGGGTGGTCCAGAGACCTCGGTCTCTGGCCCCTTCTAACGGGTTCTTTCATGATGTAGGTGCAAGCTAGGAGGTGACGAGGCTGACCCGAAAAGCGTTCATACGTTTCCCTGACCTTATCCTTGTTATTTCAATTAACATTTTTAACATCATCACCTCAAATGTCACTCTAATCCGTTTTTGATATTTGGGTTCCATCCTAAATGAAAGATTGGAGACGCTCTTAAACCGATACGCCCTACTATTATATATATTGATTTCGAGAGACGATAAATAGTAGTAATTTAATTTTTATAATTATATATATTATATTTATATATATTTATATATATTGATTTTGAGAGACGATGAATAGTAATTTAATTTTTATAATAATATATAGTTTCTTTTTATTATTTATTATTTAATATATTATAATAGTTTATTATTATATTTACTATAATATATTTTTTTAAACATCTATTTCCTTTCCTTTTTTTAATAATTGTTTTTTTTTTCTTTTTTAACATATATTAATTTATCATTAATTTGATATTCTTTAATACATTACGTTTATAACTTTTTTTCTAAAAACCTAAGTACGTAGTCGTGCTATTCTTTCCCTGACATTCCGTTATAAGTTTTGTTAAAACGAGATTATACTTAAAATAAAGTATTTATTTGGTATCATAAAACGGTACGATGATAAACTAAATTGGCATGTACAATGCGTCCTGATATATAAATTTAACAATTTTGTGCAATTTATGAGAGATATTTATCAGAAATACTTTTTCTGTATATTTTATGGATTTTTTAATCCCTTTAAAACGCATTTCGTAGTAAACAAAAAAACAAAAAAAAAGTGAAGCAATTACCATTCTTTAAGACTAAAGGGTATGGAGATGATGGGCTCGGATGGGTTGAGCCGCCACGTAGGAGTGGCTTGGATGGGATGAACCTAGAGGGGTGGAGAGGGATGGAGGATGAGGCCCGGCTTTAGAGAGAGATAGAGAGAGAGGAGAGACCAAGATGAGAGAGAGAGAAGAAAGGGGACCGGCGCCGCCGGCTCTGTGGAGACGTTTTGGCCGGAGAGGGGTGGTGTGGGGGCTCGGCGCCGGACCGGGCCGGGGCTAGCCGACCCCATACCCATTAGTCTAACCGACACAAAAGGAAAGAATGAAACTGTATATCGGTTGTCATGTACGACTGTCACCTTTCCACATGTCCAGCTCAGCACATCTCCGTACCCATCAACAAAGACCGTCAAATATTCCGGCTCTCTTCCGTATCCCTCCTGTACCCGTCCACACCCTATCTTTTCTTCTCTTTCTCTTTCTCGGTCTACACTACTAAATTATCTCCCTCTCTCTCTCTCTAAAATCTCCGTAAAATCTCTCTCGTTTAGGTCAGTTTTGCAGATTCCTTACAGTTATCAGTTACAATCACGTGTTTGTACTCATCAATTCATGTTCCAATCACTGTAAACGGCATCTTTCGTGTTTAGATCTGTTGTGTTCGAACAATCTGTATGCTAATTGATGTTTTAGTTCAGTTTTTGTGTTTTTATGTGTTATGTGTTTGTTGAATTTGATTGCTGTGTTGGCGATTGATGAGTTTGTATTGTATTTGTAACGGATCGTGTTAATGTTGATTGAGTTGTGTGTGTTTTTGATGCAGTTAGGGTTTTGATTGATAGAAATGTGGATGTTAATTGATGTTTTAATTCAGTTTTTTATGCTACGTGTTTGTTGAATTTGAGTGCTGTGTTGGCGATTGATGAGTTTGTAATGTATTTGTAACGGATAGTGTGAATGTTGATTGAGTTGTGTGTGTTTCTGATGCAGTTAGGGTTTTGATTGATAGAAATGTGGATGTTAATTGGTGTTTTAATTCAGTTTTTATGTTATGCGTTTGTTGAATTTGATTGTTTTGTTGGCGGTTGATGAGTTTGTGTTGTATTTATAATGGATCGTGTGAATGTTGATTGAGTTTGTGTGTGTTTTTGATGCAGTTAGGGTTTTGATTGACAGAAATGTGGATGTTAGTTGTTTTTACGTTATGCGTTTGTTGAATTTGATTGTTGCGTTGGTGATTGATGAGTTTATATTGTTTTTGTAACGGATCGTGTGAATGTTGATTGAGTTTGTGTGTTTTTGATCGAGTTAGGGTTTTGATTGACAGAAATGTGGATGCTAGTAGATGTTTTGATTCAGCTTTTATGTTACGCGTTTGTTGAATTTGATTGCTGTGCTGGCGATTGATGGTTTGAGTTGTATATGTAACGGATCGTGTGGATATTGATTGAGTTTGTGTGTGTGTGGATACAGTTAGGGTTTTAACATTGACGGAAATGGGGAGTCGGTTGAAGGAGGATGAGAGAAATGAAAGAGCGATACGAAATCTTCTGAAACTTCCAGAGAATCGGAGGTGTATTAACTGCAATAGTTTGGTACTATTTTCACATGTTCATGTGTTTTTTGTTAGTCATATAGTTTTTATGTTAAATTACTTGCAATTTTCTTTTGTTGAAGTTTGCAGTTTCTATAATTAAGTTGTTTTACACTCCAGGCCATAATTAGATTCCAATTTCAAATTTTGGAAAGATTAAGAGCTTTTGTTTGTTTTGTAAGTAATTTTGAGAAGAATGTGTAGGTGATCACTATGTACTATCACTAGTATGTACAATACTAGTATGTACAGTATTTACCCTTGGCCCATTTTGCACTCTGTTTTAGAAGAGGTTTATGTTGTAAAATGGATTCTAGTTGTGGGATGTTGGTGAGTGGGAAAGTGGAGTACTTTGGAATTACTGTAGTTAATTTTAATCATTTCAAATTCTAGTTATTTTCTTCATACGTCCTACCAGTTACTTTCTAATTGGTTCTCTACTGATGTCTATTTGAATTCGTTACATCCTATATTAGCTAATGTTTTCCAGTGGTTTTTAAGAAGAGTTAGATAATGCTGAACTTTTTCTTAGGCTTTCATGGGATTGAGTTTGATAATGGTGAGGACAGGTAAGAATAAGGTGACTATGAGATCATTTTGTGATGCTATGCTTCTTAAAGGCGAGTGCAAGAATGGGAAAGTCTAGGAAGCTGTATTAATGAAGAAGTTTTTCTTCAATTAGATCAAAGTGGCACATGGAAAAAGTTTGAGATAAAGGTCCTTCGAATCTGGTATTATGTTGCTTCAATTAGATGACATGTAAAGTAGCTGTGAACCTCCAAATGATAAGAACAACTTTTTGAGACGAAGTTCTATGTAGAAAAAAGAAACATTTCTGTCTTAGGAATAATAATGCGCTTGATAGGCTGGAGTGGTGGTGTAACAGTATTTACCATCATTTCTACTAATCCGATTGATAGAACAACGATCCAGTGGTAGGACATTGGAAACTGGGTCTGGATCGGTTTTCATGGACCTGAGCTTGAATCTAGCTACAAACATCAAAAGTGCTAAACCCGTTAGTAGGTGACCCGATAAGGAACACCATCCAACTGTCAACTCAGTCGGTTGTTTTAATATGGACCATACTCATGTAGTGAAAAACCTGTTATCTGTGTGCACAGCCTGGAGGATGGAAAAGGATGGTTTTTTATAGAAAAGTATTGGGTCAAGTCCAATGGGCCGGATCAGTTCGGGCCCATGCCAAGATATTGAGTTAAATAGAGGAAACCTATACATAGATACTTAAAGACTTATTATGTTCAGTGTTTTTATTAATTTTTGGTTTCGGCATTGAAGTTGGTTTGAACACAATAAGAAATATTGACAATTATGTTGCTAGTAAGTTTTCAAGCCCAGCTACACGGTGTAGCCTACACCAACTATTGATTTCAGTTACTGGTGTTATATATAGCGTTTTTCTTATGACCACTAAAGTTAAATGAAATGTAACTAGAAATCTTAATACTATTGCTTAGTATGTTTCATGTTATTTGCTTAACAGGGGCCTCAATATGTGTGCACAAGCTTTTGGACATTTGTTTGCACAACTTGCAGTGGCATACAGTAAGTGCCAACTTTCTGTGGTTGAAGAATAGATTGCATTCTTATGGGGATTAACTATTTAGTTAAATGTTTTGTATAAAACATCTCCTAACGTTATTCATGAATACATGTTAAAAAATTTACATCATCTTTCTACAGCCGTGAGTTCACTCACAGGGTAAAATCTGTATCGATGGCCAAATTTACTACACAAGAAGTTAGTGCCCTTCAAGGAGGAGGAAACGCGGTAATTATGTTGCATAAATGCTTCTCTGTTTATTTTGGTGATAATCCATGTGGGGGCCACCCACATATTTAACTTTTTTCACCAAGGTCACCCATATATTGAAACTAGTTTATATGCCATCCAAGTTTGTATTCAGTTCCATTTATTCCAAATCCGGACAAAAACACACACCTGAATACTATAAAAGAACAAAAATACACTAGTTTTTTACATTCAATCATTGCTTATTGATAGCCTCATACAATGGTATAATTGTCTCCTTAAACCATTTACGGGGATTTTCGTCAATTGACAAGTTCTATTCCCGATTTGGTATAAACGAATATGGAGTACATACTTGGGTGGCCTATAAAGGCGTTTCAATACATTGTTTTTGTCATTTTATATCCAACATGTTTTTTGTAGCCGGATTTATTACTAGTTATTTTTACATTGGATTATTGCTTATTGCCAGCTCGCTATAGACCTATAGTGATGTTTTTTATTTCAAAACTTTTAAAGGTATTTTCATCATAAAGCATGTTTTTAGCAGGCTTTGCTAGTTTTTTTCATATGATTTGTTGCTTATTCATAGCTCAATACAACAATATTGTTGTCTTTTAAAAAATTTGAAAGGCATTTGTTGTCATTAGGCATGCTTTTTGTCAGATTTGTGTGTAAACAAAACCAAATACATACTCGATGGCCTATAGTTTATATACATTGGTGGCCTTAACATACATCATCCAATACTTTTATTACTTTACCGTGTGCAATAATCTACATAAATCTACCAAGTTTAACATGTTCCATTTTGCAATAATAGAGTGCCAAAGAAATTTATTTTAAAGAATGGGATGCACAACGCCAGTCCTTACCTGACAGCAGGTATGTGATTTTAAGTCTTTTGTAAAGCAATGTTATGCTTCGTAATAGGAATTGTAATCCTGTATTTTTTATGCTTCTAGTAAAGTTGAGAGGCTTCGGGACTTTATCAAGCATGTCTATGTGGATAGAAGATACTCTGGGGAGAGAAGCTTTGACAAGCCTCCAAGGGGGAAAATGGTATCACGCTTAACTTATTAAATAACAATCCTTAATACATGCTTTGTAAGTATACAGTAGATTCCAGATAGACATGCCTATTATCCGTTTTGGGATCTATAATTAATAGAGGTTCTTGTGTTGGGTGACGGTTAGTATATGTCAAATTTTAAATGGGTCAGGTTTGGGTTGGGCTTGGAACTCTGTTTGTCTAAGAATTATATTTATTTTTAATAAACATTGAAACTGTGATATGATTGCAAAAATTATATTATTTCAATAGTATACTAAGTTTTTGTATAAACTACTTACGAGATTTTTTGTACTTAAAACACACTCTGGTTGACTTTCGACTTTTTTTGGCACGTTTGCATCTAATCTATTCATGTATTTTATCTGCGTCACTGCTTGGCAAAATGGTTGGTTTGGGTAACGGGTTAGAATAGGTAAAGTTTAGAAACGAGTTGGAACCATTTGGCCTAAATTGTTTTAGTCCAAAAGTTTCAATTTTTATGAACATATAGTGTGTTAGATATGATTACAAATTTACAGTAAGTCAGTAATATATTATTTCCATAATAAACTATTTTGACTTCTATGTATCTCCAACCCCAATTAACCCGTTCATTAGTAAATGGATCGAAATTGCCACCTTTAATCGTTGATGTTTTTCTACAAAGTGATTTACGTGTTTTGTACGCAATAGTTTAAGTTCTTATGTGCCCTGTATTGTTCTTTGATTCTGGATACATCTCTATATTGAACAGGGGGAAGGAGAAGGTTCTAGAAGTCCACCATACGACAATGACCGGCGTTATAGTGATAGGCCTAGTCCCGGTGGAAGAAGTGATGGAAGTTCCAGAAACAGTTATGATGAAAGACGTAGTCCTGGGTATGATTCAGATTTCAGGAAAAGCCCCGCACGTCCCGATATCGTTAATGACTGGCGACGAGAAGATAGATTTGCAAATGCAAAAAAATCTGATGATGGGAAGAGTTTTGATGGAGGTTTGAAGGTTGAAGGTAGGTCTCCTGATCGCCAAAGTGATTCAGATATATCGAGCCCACCGATAGTTAGGCCCGTTAGGGAAATACTGGGAGAAAGTGTTTCTCCTCTTCGGGTTATCGAACCTCCAAAAGTTAATGGTTCAAAGCCAGTAGATGGCTCCTTCCAAACACAGGTGACTTTTTTTTCAATCAGGTTTTAATGTTAAACTAGTGGGTTACCACCCGCGCTCTGTAGCGGGTTCGAAACGTGGATAAAAATAAGTAAGTCGCAAGAGTTAAAGTTGTTTGATGTTTTATTTAAGGGGCCAAACATGTCATTATTAAAGTTGAGGGGCTAAAGTTGTTTAGTATTAAATTTGACCGACTAAAGTTGTTTGACCGATTAAAGATTTAAAGTTGAGGGGCTAAAGTTGTTTATTATTAAAGTTGAGGGGCTAAAGTTGTTTTAATTAAGGGGCTAAACATGTCATTATTAAAGTTGAGGGGTTAAAGTTGTTTGATGTTGACAAATAGCATATTTATATTTGTATTATATAATTTGTAATGTTGTGATTTGGTATATACTTTTCTTGTTTGCTCACTTGGTTAATACTTGTGAGGCAAGCATATGCATTTAAAATAAAGATTGCAAACTGCGATTTGGGGGGGGGGGGGGGGGGGGGGTTGCGTATGCGTCGCAGTTCAAAAATTCGAAAATGGGGAGGGATCAAAATGATTAATTTTTGGTATGGGTGCAATTAACTTGGAACGCTTTTTGTCCAATATCATTAGTCTTTTAACATAAGTAGTTTGTTAAATGAGATTATAAAAATTACATCAGTTAAGTAGTAATATACTTCTTTGCATAAAAATGCAAATTTAATGCGTTAAAACTAGGGGCGGCAATTATTGACCCGAACTCGAACCCGCCACGAAAAAAACAAGTCGACTAACACGACCCATTTAGAATAACGGGTTGGGTTCGGGTTGACCCATTAACCCGATTAACGATTAGAAAAAAAAAACTTCTATATTTTTGTTTTTTTCCATTTCTGATTTACATGGTTACTCATAATAATGTTAGTTTTGACACATTATATGATTTACTTGTCACACTCATACTCACCATTAAACATGTTATCAATAACCTGCTTAAAAGCCAACAACCCGCTTAAAAATCATCAACTTGTATGACTCATTTAAAAATATGGGTTAAACAGGTCGTGTTCGGTTTGACCCAAATTTATATTTGTGTGGGTTAGGGTTGAAATCTTTGAGCCGAATAATAATACGGGTCGAGTTAGGGTTGAACATTTCAACCCATCAACCTGACACGATTGACACCCCTTGTTAAAACACACTTTTGGCTACTGCTGCTCATTTTCTTATAAGATATTCTTTATTTTTTTTCCTCGTTTGACCCGTTGAAGGGTATAACCTAAATCAGTCTGCTAACAAGTAAATGAGTCGATATTGTCACCTTTGATTTAAATTTGTTTGGAGACACTTGGAGTTGCAAGTCTGGAATATGTTCTTATAATATGGAAGTTTTCTTTTTTCTAATGCATTTACAGAATTTGTAACATGTTTAACTATGAATACAATTGTAATACTTGCTAACATGTTTGTGATTATTCATTTGTCCTGTTTTCAAGTTTCAACATAATTTAAAGCCTAATTCGAAATTGTTTCCTGTTGCAGAGAACTGCTTCTTCCAGTAGCCTAGCATCTTCAACTGGGAATCCAACCGAACTTAAAACAGAAACTTCATTAATTGATTTTGATGCTGACCCTGAACCACTTTCAACTGCCTCGGGCCCACAACCACAACAAACCGTTCCACCACCAACTGTGGCACAACCAGCACAATCATCAAATGATAATTGGGCCAGTTTTGATTCATCTCCCGTAATAAAATCTACTCAACCTTCTACAACAAGTTCTAATTTACTTGATATGCTTTCTGAGATTTCAGTTCCTGCACCTGGTAACAATCCATCAGTTGCAACTACACCGCCATCAACGTTTAATGCCTTTGGCGACTCTGGTTACGGTGGCCAGTGGCAAAATGTGGTTAGTCACCAGAATCCTGTTCCTGCTACCAGAATTCAGCTACCTACTACATCGTTAAATCAGGTTGGTGGTGGTTATTTGCAAAAAAACAGGTTCATCCTTTTCAAGCGTCTTTTGTGGACTGTTTTTTTGGGTAGATGTGGCAAGATGGCTGGTTGGGTTTCGGGTCAACACGGACCATTATAGTATGGGTTGGGCTGACTCACAATCACATTTTTGTTTGTTTTACAATTTTTTAGAGATATTATTTAATTATTTGAATAAAATGATATAGGAAGTTCTAACCTGTGTAATACATAGGCCTCTAATCTAGTAATATAATAATAATAATAATCTTTGAATAAAAAGATTTTAAGTACTGTTCAGGTTGACTCAAAACCACTTAATTAACTTTTTTTTAAAGTTTATGTAATAAACGTGTTTATCATGACAGCAAGAGGATTACGATAATGATCTAATTTACGAATAAGACAATTTAGGAGGCTATAGGTATTTTGAATAGACTTTGGGCGACTTTCAATATGTTCCCTATAAAGTATATTACTAATTGACCCAAAATGACCCATTTGTAAGTATATAGGTCAAAATTGTCACCTCTAGCTCATTGGATCAATGATTATTACATGCAACTTTATGCAGCCATTGAATACTTCTGGTGGAGATACCCATGGGCTTTTAACCGCTGGTACATATTCTCAAGCTACATCCAGTATCGAGGCTAAACCTGCTGCCAAACAAGAGCTACCTGCGGTAATGGCGTGTATATTTTTGTCAGCTCCATCTTGTGTTTCGTTTTTCTCCTGTATTTGCTAGAGTTTACAAGATGGGTGATTTGGCGGGATCGATAACAGGGCAAATCTGTTGTTGACATAGATCGTTTTTAGTACGGGTTGATAACGGGCTTGGGTTGACCCACAAACACTTTTTGTCCATACGGTCATTTTTTTTGCCCCAACAATGAGTGTTGAAACTGGTCATTTTCTGTATGAGTCAATACGGTCTGGGGCCCATTGGGTTACTTCCGTTCATATTGTAAATGTTCTATAAATAATAATTATTTTAATCCTGATTGTCAAAATGTTTTTATAAATAATGATTATTTGCCCCAACAACATATGTTGTTCAAATATTATATAAAATACGAATGTGTTTATCATGATTTCAGAAACAATATTACAATACTAATCTAAAATTTGAATAAAATAATTTAGAATGGGGTTGTATGCATTAAATTAGACCTCGATGACTTTCACCGTGTTTGACTCATTTCCCTATTAGCTATTATTCGATTAATCACAACCTAAATCAATCCATTCACAAGTAAATATGGTTTTCTATTTTCCACTTTTAATAAATGTGTTGCGTATGCAGGATTTATTTACGTCAAGCTATCCATCCTATACTGCTCAAGGTCCAGGCTGGTACTCTGCTCCACAATATGGCATGGGATACAATATGCAATATAACCTTCCACAGGTTTGATGCAACTTACTTGCCACATTAACGTTATTTTTCTGGTTATAGGTTTTGTCCCGGATAGAAAATACATGTAAATTGAACAGTAAATTCAAGTATATAACAAGGTAGAAGATAATGATATTAATTAACAACCCAATATTTGAGAGACAAGACCTACTTTTGTTTAAAAGATAACTGAGAACTCTCCTCGTAATGCTCACTCATTCAATTTTTATTTTTTATTTTATATATTCCATACCCTACTAAAACTACCAAAGGCAATTGTTATTTAAAAGGCAACTAGTGGGTTACCACCCGCGTTCCGCAGTGGGTTAGAAACGTAGATAAAAATAAGCAAATCACGAGAGTTGAAGTTGTTTGATGTTTTAGTTAAGGGGATAAACATGTTATTACTAAAGTTAAGGGGCTAAACATGTCATTTCTAAACTGAGGGGCTAAAGTTGTTTATTATTAAAGTTGAGGGGCTAAAGTTGTTTTAGTTAAGGGGCTAAACATGTCATTATTAAAAGTTAGGGGCTAAAGTTGTTTATTATTAAAGTTGAGGGGCTAAAGTTGTTTGATGTAGTTAAGGGTCTAAACATGTCACTATCAAGGTAGAGAGGCTAAAGTTGTTTGATTTAGTTAAGGGGCTAAACATGTAATTATTAAAGTTGAGGGGATAAAGTTGTTTATTATGAAAGTTGAGGGGCTGTAGTTGTTTATTATTAAAGTTGAGGCCTGAGGGGCTAAAGTTGTTTGATGTTGACAAAATAGCATATTTATAGTATATAGAATTTCATATATATCTTTCTCAAAAGTCAAAATCTCATGTGTGTATTCATTAAGTTTACCATGTTTATCCATTTCATAGTAAAAAAAATCAGTTTTGTATAATAGTTTGTTTTACCTAATAAATGAAGATAACATAATATAAGAAAGTTGTTTTCCTCTATGTAAATTACCGTTATACTTCACTGATTTTACTTTATATAGTATGAAATCAATAAATATGATGTTTTGATAGGGTAAATATGTTTTGAAGGTAATATATTGACTTAAACCTATTTAAAAAGCAATACCAATCTTATTATTAAAGTACTAACGTTGCTTCTCTATATACATTTTTATCGCTTTCATGGATCTAAAAGTTATGTTTCTTGTTTCTTATTATTTATAAACGCTACTAAACTAGTTGTGGTTTATAATTGTAGCAGCATACGCCACCTGCTTCTGTACAGTCATCAAATCCATTTGATATCAACGAATCACCTTCAGTTCAATCTACAGCAGTAAGTCTATGAGTTATATGTTCGTTTTTGTTTTTATCGGTTACTATTGGTTGAGCTTCAAGGCTAATTGCCAAAAATCTATTTGTTAATCGAACAGAATTATTATTAATATCTTAACAGATCAACGTGTTTTTTAATTCTTAGAAATAATGCTAAAACATGAATTCTCATATTTGTCCTCTGGTCAGATGCTTATATTGTGTCAAGAATCACAAAAGCTTATATTTTATATATAATAGCTTTAATATTTTCTTTGATACAAATTGCTCTTTTTGTAGTTCCCTTCCATGGCACCATTACAAGATGCTTTACCAAACATGGGACCCACATCTAGCATACAGCAACTCACAGGTCTAGGGGCTCCGGCACCGACATGGATGACCCACCAATCAATGCCTTCTGGTATTGTCCTTTTCTCCTTGTTTGTGCAACATGAAATCCACGTTCCAAGGTGGCAGTTTTGACCCGTGTACTTAGGATTAGGTCGATTGGGTTGTTTCTAGTTTCAAATGAGCCAAATACTCTTTTAGCTAAAATTATAATGACTCAAATGGGTCAAAAGTCGCTCAATATGTATATTAAGACATTCAACCTTCTAAATTGCTTTGGTAAAATCTCAAGAGAATTACCGCAATGGTATTGTGCTTGTTATAATATACAAGGCATTGATAACTTTATAAACTCAAACGGGCCAAATAAAAGAATTTACGAGGAAAGAGTCAAATGGTTTGAAAGTTGCCCCGACTGTAAATCTAATCCACACGGCCTCCTAGATCAATTTATTTAATGAATTAACTTTTTAATAAAAAATAGTAAATTGCCATTTTAGTCCCTGTGGTTTCCTTTTTTTTTTTTTGTTGTCATTTTCGTCCAACCCACTTAACTCCATCCAAAAAAGTTAAGTCAGTGGTTTTTTGGTCACATCACAACTTATTCATACCCGAACCTAAAAATGATCTGTTACCTAACCCATCCATCTTACCAGTCCCACTCATTTACCTTAAATCAAATGATATTTATTACATATGAATGTATTATTCTCACTACTTGATTTATTGTATAAGCATCAGGTCCATTCATGGGACAGGTACCTCCAAACATCCCACCTCAACCCAGGTAATAATCTCACCACAATTCTATTTATGTTTCTCATAACTGCAAGAAATTAATATTCTTAACCAGTCTTTGCCTAGAACAATTAAATAATTGCAAATCTCAAAAATTAATTGTTGTTTTTAAATGTTTTTATCTTGCCCTTGAAGTTGAACTTCTTAGTAAAATGCTCTTATGACTTACTCATCTGTTGAACATTTATATTCGGCCACGGTTCTTATATTCAAAGTCGCAAACTTACGGTTTTAACTGAGTCGCTGTTAATTAACTTAACTTGGTATCATATTGTGTTTTTAACTGATTCGCTGTTAATTAGCTTAACTTAGTATCATATTGTGTTTTATTTACAGGCCGCCACAAGTAGGAACATTTGGATACGATATGACATCGTTTGCTTCCATGAATAACACGAATCAACAACAAAGTGGATTTTATGCTGCACCTGCTGCTACACCAAACACCTTCTCCTCTAACCCGTTTGGGTAAATTAAAAAAATGAAATCTCGTTATATATTGAATGATTATTCAACAAGTATGCAAAATCATCTAATTTGCTTGCTCGAGAATCGTCAAAGAGGGTTCCTGTTGTAGATTTGTATTTATCAACTTCATCAGTTGGTAAATTAAGGTGCTGTTTTCCTGGCCAATGTAAAAAACGGTGTCATGTTGTAAGAAAAAAATCAAAAAATTGGTGGTAGAAGTTTTATTAAGATTTTTTTTTTTGGTGATTTTGTTTGTCTTTATTGTTGCTTTTTTTTATAAATTGTATAATGGTTGTAAAACTTGAGTTATATTTATTATTCTTTTGTTTACTTTTTATATAGCTTTCAACATTATTCGGTTTTTGTTCTTGTGATATTATGAGGTGGGTAAAACAAACTTGCAAACCTTGTAGTTAACTTTAATGTAATCATAAATTTTGTCAACTTTAGTGAACATAGTTATACACATCTTGTGTTGCTGTAAGGATCCACCGAGAGGTTACCGTGATAAGGGCTAGAATTATTATTATATGTCAATAATCAATATGTTTTGGCCCTAAACGTGTTGTGTTTAGCACTTGAACCGGCTAGAGATGCTTTACGAGTCCCTAGTCTAGTATGGATGTATGATTTGTCTACATTATGTTGGGAGTCATTATTCATTACCATCCGATTCTGTTTCCAGTTTTCACTTGTCACACAAGTGATGGTCTATGTTAGCCGATAGGCTTCAAAGTAGGACCATTCAGTTGTGGGCGGGGTTCTTAACATGTAGGCTTTAAAGTAGGAAAACCTGTTTCGTAGGCTTGAAAATAAGGATCACCAGTCATACCCGAGTTTTGAAGCATGTAGGCTTCAAAGTAAGGATCACCATCCCTCATTTTCTGTACTACCAGGGTAATATTGATATACATGTAATGAGGTATGGGCTGAAGTGGGGGTTGGATTCTGATGGGTTTATCAGGTGTGACAGGTTCAAATGCCAGGACGTTCCTCCATCGCTTGCAACAAAATCTTACTTGTGTTGTGCTTTTCAATGATTTTACGTTCTTGTAACAAAGTGGCATGATATATACATCGAGTTGTGTCGTGAACTTATGTATGCCATGTGAACGTTGTTTTACATGCTTGTATGATCTTCTCCGAAGTTGTGTGATGTCTTGCGAAGCTAATTTTAGATACTCATGGTAGCGGATTTTTTATACAATATTACAAATTTGCAATCTTGGAATAACTTGTTGGCAATGTATACTCTATATTCATATGATTGTGTTACGAACTTTCACATATGTGTTACAAACCTTGCTTTCATGTTCCTGTATAATATTTTGTCGCCATGATCCCATCTTAGATTTGAAAGTATGCTCTTGTTGCGTCAAGACCGCATATTAAGAACCACACCATCATCACAACCTCCACTACATCTTTTGGTGATAAGATTAGTTTGAATGCAAACAATATTTAGAAACACGAGTTAGGACCAGGGTACAAAACATGTTAAAGACTTGAAACTTCATGGACAAAGAATGTTAAAGGTAAACCGAACCTGATGTTTGGTGCAAACCTCATAGACGAAAACTGCAGTTTATTCCCTGGTCTAGCTGAAATGACAAACTTACCCCTCATGTAAGGCACATGTGGGGGTAATTAATGAAGAAGTTGACGACCGCTAGAACCAAGGACTAATAGTGCTAAAGGTGAATGCAACATGATATTTGGAGCAAACCCCATAAACAAAAACTGCAATTACTTTATGTTACATGAGACATCTTTTGTGTCATTAAGCATATTACGTCTGTAAACAAACTTTGTAGTTTAACAATGTGTTAAAGGTGAATGCAACATGATATTTGGAGCAAACCCCATAAAAAAAAAAACTTCAATTACTCTATGTTACATGAGACATCTTTTGTGTCATTAAGCATATTACGTCTGTAAACAAACTTTGTAGTTTAACAATGTGCAATTTTTCACATGGATGAGCTACCAAAAGCATAGATCCCAAAAATTGCTAAAAATAGGTACCTATAGCACTATAAAAAGTGCTCGGTACGTTATTCGAAGGTAAAATTTAGCTAAAATAATGTACTGTACAATACCGTATCGATCCAGAAATACTCCAAGAATGAGTACCAATTACCAAATGATACCGGTATTTTTCGGTAATTAGTACCGACCCCTTCTTTTCCGCTACATCACCTCCAAGAAACACCACCTACCTTACATCAATCGGTAAAAGTAGGTAACGATTAAAACGTGAACCAATAAAATAGTAAAATCTTCAAATAAATAAAATAGTAAAAAAAAAAGCATCAAGTTGATGAACCAATAATTTTATTTACTTCCATTTTTATATAAGAGTTAAATGCCATTTTAGTTCATGTGGTTAGGGTCATTTTGCCAATTTAGTCCAAATGTTTGAAACGTTGTCATTTTAGTCCAAATAGTTTTAAACATTGTCATTTTAGTCTACTGGGTTAACTTCATCCCTTTATTTTGTTAACTAGAAGGGCATTTCGGTCATTTTAAATGTAATTCTGTTAACCAGAAGGGCAATTCGACCATTTAAAATGATCGAATTACCCTTCTAGCTAACATAAAAAAATGGACGGAGTTAACTCAGTGGACTAAAATGGCAACGTTTGAAACTAAAATGATAACGTTTAAAACCTTTGGACTAAACCGTCAAGATAGCCCAAACACAAGGACTAAAGTGGCATTTAACTCTCCATTTTTACATAATCTCTTCAGAGGCCGCTTGTTAGTGGTTGCGCTGGTACTCCGGCTGAAGTATCACATATGGCGGCGATTTGCACCTCCGTGCACTCCTCACCACCAGCAACCTCCAGATTATCTTCTTCGGCTTCCACATCTCCTTTATCGTCTGTTTCGTTGTTTTCGAGACGCCGGAGGGTGAAAACGGCGTCGTATTCGATGGTTGTGTGTATGGCTCCTGATGAAGAGAAGCTCACTCGCCGTAACCCTCTCGATTTCCCTGTTGTAAGTATTTATTGTTACCTGTTTGTGTTCTGATTGTTGTCTAGGGTTTCGTTTTATCTGATTTATGTGCTAGCTGATTATTATTGTTATTACATGATCTATTAGTTTGATGTTAGACGCCTAATTGTTGTTTAGTTTAGGTATGAGATTGAACCAGTACCGTACCGAAAATTAGGGGGTGCACAATTGGGTTCAGTTGTTCGTATTAACCATAGCCGTAACCAAAGTCATAAGTTAATCAGTTCGGTTAATTTTGGCTAATAACCAAACCAAACAAGTGCTAAAATTTTTGCTTGTAAATACATGTAATGGAGGTATAAATACATGAAATTGATGTATAAATACATGAAATTGCTGTATAAATAAATGAAATGGAGGTATAAATACATGAAATGAAAGGATAAAACATGAAATACGTGAAATGGAGGTATAAAAGCTAGAAATATATGAAAATGTAAATGGTTCAGTTCAGTTAATTTCGGTTAACTGATGGTACAAAAAATAACCGATAACCGACTTTCGGTTAATTAGGTTTCGGTTATTTTCGGTTTGGTTTCATCGGTTTTCGGTTCTTTGTACGGTATTGGTACGGTACCCTTGGTTTTAAAATGCGCGCATAATGCGTGATGCGCCCGATGCGCTAATGAGAGCGCATCGCAGCAGCTGATGCGATGCGTTTACGTGATGCGAGAATATTGCGCGCATTTTGCATGATGCGCTCATCGCATGATGCGCTCTGATGCGCGCAACATTGTTTCTTATGCTTTTTTCCAGATTTTATGAACTGTGTTCGGTTTTTTCCATAATTAACATCTTAGTATGCTTGATTTGAACCAAAAAACACAACTCTTACCTTCTAATTACGTCAGTTGTTTTACTTTAAGTATGTTTTTATAAGTTTTTATGTATAAATAATTTTTAACTATTTTTTTTATAAAGAACGCATCACATACATCACGCATCGCGCATCAGATTTTTGGACTAAACGCATCGGAGCGCATCACGCAATTTAAAACCAAGACGGTACCGGTATTTGGTAAAAAGTACTCATCCCTAGTTTAGTTATCCTAGTTTTGCCAAGAAGTATAGAACTAAGTGTGGAATTCTGTACTGTTGTTGATGTTAGAAGTGGATTTTGACTTCCGTAAGCTTAGTTATATACTTATATCAAGTTTTTTCTGTTGGGTTTGTAGGCTTTAGGGTAGCTAGCCCTAATTAGGGTTAGCCGGCCCTAGTTGTTAGGCCCACTTAATTAATTTGTTGACCATGTAGGAAACCCTAATCTTGTTCTATAAATACCTATTATGTAATTGTAGTCTGTGTCATTCTGAAAACAGTTGTGAGCATCTAACAAAAGTGAAACCCTAGTTGCAACCCGTGGACGTAGGTCACCTTGACCGAACCACGTAAATTCTCGTGTTCTTTATTTTCTGCTAGCGTGTGTGTGTTCCACTTCCACTCGAGCCTACTCTGATCCGATACCCTAACATTTTCGTTAGTAGTGTTCCATTTATATAGCATGGATCTTAGATGTGACATCATTTTAGCAATTGATTGTAAGAATCTGGTTGTGAGGAATGTGTAAATTGAGTTTTAGCTTAATATTAGACTACAGTGGTACTTGTTAAATATCTTTTGTTGGTTATGGAGAGTTGAAATCAAGTTCTAGAGTATGAAGATTTAGAGCTTTTTGTAATTTTGTAGCCTAGACGCCTGTGAAAGTAATCTTAATGCTTCTTGTTCGTACAATTGTGCTGTTAGTTAGGGTTAAACATGGTGTTTGGGATTGCTTTAAAGTGCTTTTGCATTTGTATAATAATCAGTTTGGAAATAAGCTACTCTAAACTGATTATCAGAAAATGACCTTTTCACTCTAATTGATAAAATAATAAGTTCATCCAAACACTCAAAACTGAATATTTTTTAGTTGGAAACACAATAATCAGATGTTCAGTTTGTAAATGCAATTCCAAAGGCTTTCTTATAAAGAATGAACAGGCAACATGCCCACACAGTACACTAGATTGTCATGGCATTTCTCAAAATGTCTAGATCGTGACATAAATTGAGCCAGAAATAATATTACATTTGCACCAAACATGTTAATATGTTATATGTATGCATGCAAATCCTCTTGCTTGTTTGTATCATTAGCATACTAATCAAATTTAGTCTGTTATATCCAAGTAAATCATAAACTATCAACGTTGATGATTTGGCAGAAGGCTTTAGAAAGTTACAATTATTGATGTACTCGTATACCTATAGATGACTTATTTGAATTAAAGAAATTGTGGTTTGAAAAAGCTGCTCAAGACTGATGAGTGATGAGCAGATTTCTCTACTTTTAATTGTTTAACCATGATATTAGGTCAAAGGTTTAATTATATAAAGCATAAATGTAAACACAATCTTCTTCTACTGTTCTATAAGCATAAGCTTAAATGTATATTAAGCATAAGCATAAGTTTATACTACAGAATAAAGCGATTAGAAGGTTGTACGCTTAAAAATTACACTTCGGGCAACTTTGAACCTGTATGAGCCGTCTCGTTTTCAAATTGACCAATTCATAAGTAAATTGGTCAATTGGGTTTTCATTTCCAATCATTTTATATTTCAAAAGTCAAAACAGTTGACCAATTTGCGGTATGTGGCAGGAATGGGAGAGACCTAAGCCTGGTAGACGGCCTGGTATATTTCCTCAATTTAGCCCAATGAAAACACCATTACCACCCCCATTACCATACGACCCACCGCCAGAAGAGGAAGAAGAGGAAGATGAGGAAAACAAAGAAGAAGAGGAAGAGGATCCCGATAAGGAACAACAACCCGAGACCCGCCATGGTCACTGAGACATTGACCACGGACCAGTCTCCGATTTTCCTGACCAAACAGGAGTGCTTGCAATGAGATGAAAAGAGTATTTAGTGTACCATAGCTGAGTCAGTCGTTGTAGTGTATTTTTGGATACCAATTTTCTTTTTCTTGTTTATTTGTTAATGTAAACCGGCCCATGACTTTGTAGAATCGACTTTTACATGGGAATAAACGGGTCTATCCTTTCGTTGTTTGAATCTATAATTGGTTTTTTGAAACTGGTAGTACAGCTTGCTATAGAGCCGGCCAAACCTGGACGTTTGGGTCAAAATCGAGTCAACGTAAGGAACTGTGAACCGGATTTTTTTGTTTAAAACTAAACCCATTTGTTTGT
Organism: Helianthus tuberosus; assembly: GCA_030545235.1. NCBI lineage: Eukaryota > Viridiplantae > Streptophyta > Magnoliopsida > Asterales > Asteraceae > Helianthus > Helianthus tuberosus. The sequence continues at coordinate 20,047,503 of CM060401.1, read as the reverse complement.
TTTTACATGTTTGGTTGATTAATATATGAACTTAATGTATGTTTAGCTTAGGCCTAGCAAAACATGCGGGTTGGATGACAGGTCATAGCGGGTTTGTCTTAGGACATGTTCGGGTCAGAACATAGTTAACTAAATCGCAGTTCGCTCCTGATACGGGTACGCGGTTCGGGTTCGTAATTTGCTAGAGGGGATGTATTCGGTATGGAGGGGCTAGGTTCATTTTGCTATGAACCGGTACGGAGTGCTATAGAGTCCGGTTCAGTCTACCCAATTTTGAACAGAAATTACCAAATTCCAAATGTGAAAGCGAATTTGGTATAAATCGGATTGCATTTATACATAAATCGGATTGCATTTAATGTGACGACAAATTTGAAATTTGGAACAACTGTATGGAATCGAAGAGACGTCGCGAATTACTGGACGCGTTTTCACGCCAAAATTGTACTAGATATTCGGGCGAGTTGAATATGCGAACGCCCTAAAACCTTGAATTCGTGAAGATCCAATTATCAGAACGCAGTAAAAATGATCCAACCGGTGATCTGAATCATTGAAATCGTGAATTGGATTTCTGACTTGGAGCGCCGACTGGAATCATTGAATTTCGCAAATTGGATCGTAAACCAGTTCGTACCAATTCAAAATTCGTGTCAAATTGAGCGAATTTGGTAACTATGGGTCAGAGCGAGTTCATACCAAAATAGGGGAAGTCAAATAAGGTTGACAAAAATGCTTGAATTGTCAAAATATAACAAAGATCATATACCCAATCATAACCACCACATTCAGCATATAGGGAACTTCAATAACAAACAAATTCAACCAAAATATTCTATGCAAAATTATGTACATATGTAAAAAACTCACAAACAAACAGATTTAAAATAAAACAGTTACAGTTTGACTGCTGATGTCAAACAGACTGCAACAAAATGTGGCATATACTTATGGACGGTGGACAATGGTGATAGACGGTGGTGGGTGGTGGTGGACGGTGGTAGGTGGTGGACGGTGATGGGTGGTGGTGTTTAACCCTCTGCAGACCTTAGAAGATCTTAAAAGTGGTTGGGCAAAGTCTGCACCAAAAAGAGCTCGCTCATACGTTTTTTAATGAAACATCTTCGGAATAACAAACACTCTACAGATGACAATGTCTGCACGTGGTCTGTGCATCTTTTTTAGAAAAACAAACACCACCTAAGAAAGAGTTTCTTTCAATTATACTTCAAAAATTATATCAGTTTTGGCAGCACCTACACATCTACAATATTATATTCATTCAGTTTTTTTTTTTTTTTTTTTCCCGTTCAAAAAATAATATTCATTCAGTTTTCATAAAATAAATTAATAAAGTTTTAGATTAAAATATTAATTAAACCTTTGTGCCAGAGATATCTTCTTACAAGCTTAAGCATGTTAATGAACCGTACGAACACAAACAAAGACATGTTCGAACACATGTTTTTGTTCATATTTGTTAATTAAGAAAATGGGCATTTTCGTGTCCGTCTATGTTCGTTCGTTTAAAACCTAAACGACCAGTTCACAAACGTAAACGAATACAAATGAATATAAAGATAAAGACTTAAATGAACCTAAAAGAATAAACATAAATGAACACAAATGAAAGTAACGGAGCAAAATAAACAAACGAGTTTTGCAGAACTACTAGACTTTGTGAAAGCGTTTTCACAACTAGTGTCATCTTGCACAAACTTTGAAAAATAGTGTGATTTCCATTTGTAATGGTGATTTTGTGAATGGAGTAGGCTTGTAAGAGTGTGTTGTCAGGGAATGCAAGGGACTATGATTGGTTTGTAAATAAAACAAGTACTATGATTGGCAATAATAACTATTATAAACTCAAACGGGCCAATAAAAAAAAAGTAAAATGCCAACATCGTCCCTAAGACTTAGTCATTTTTACTTGTTCCATCTAAAATGACTTTTTTGTGCATTTGAGTCCTTTAGGTTTGCGTTTTATTGCCATTTTCATCATTGAGTTTGGAAATTTATTGTGACTTTCGTCCCTCGAAATTTGGCCCTTATGGATGAAAATGGCAAGATTTCAAACTTTTTGGATGAAAATGTTATGTGCCTGTGTCAAGAAGAAGAATGGTCACGTGGTCAATGGTCAATCTTTTTATTAATTAATTGTTTTCTATTTTTTAGTAATAGTATTGGGAGCTAGAATGGAGATCGTGGGGATGACCATATCTACATGTATCCATGTTTTCCAATTTTTAGGGTAGTAGTGGGTTAGTTGTTGGCTGTTACTTTGTACCTCTTAAAAGGGGATGAATTAATCTTTTGGATTTTATGAATGAAAATTATCAGTTGAATCTATCTCTAAATCTTTAATTTCTTTCTGGTTTCTTGCTATTTTCTTTTGAGATTTACCCACTCAACGGGTTATTATCTATCAAATCCAAGTGGTACATATCAGAAAATGGCACCTCAGGGATGAAAGTCGCAAAAGTGGTCAAATCTGAGGGAGGAAATCGGCATTTTACTTTAAAAACAATTACCTATAGAGAGGAAAGAGTCCAATGGTTCGAAAGTTGCCCCGAGTGTATCTAATGCATACGGCCTCCTATATCAATTTATGTGAAAATTTGGATTATGAACAATATTGATTTTTTTAATCATGTATAATGCATTAACTTTTTAATAAAAAAAGAGTAAACTGCAGGGGCGGACCTAGGTTATGCTCAAGGTGGGCGGACGCACCCCTTGGAAAAAAAAAATTAGTGTATATTTTATGCAAAAAAACCCGACCGCACCCCTTGAAAATATGCTTGAGCCACTCATCCGCACCCCTAGCAAATAATTCCTGGGTCCGCCACTGGTAAACTGCCATCTTAGTCCCTGTGGTTTTCAATGTTGTCATTTCGTCCAAAAAAGTTAAGTGGTATTTTGATCACTTTACAACTTATTCATACCCGAACCAAAAAATGATCAGTTACGTAACCCATCCATCTTACCAGCCCTACTCACATACCTTAAATCAAATAAAAATTATTACATATTCATGTATAGTTCTCACTGTTTGATGTATTGTATGAACATCAGGTCCATTAATGGGACAGGTACCTCCGGACAAAAGTTTTGACCCGTTCGTTTTACCACCTATAGCAAAATGATCAATTGTTAAGGAACAATGCCGAAGAAACTAGCATTTTACTCGATAATAGTTTGGCTATTTTTTTTCTTGTATATGAAGATTTTTCATTGCGTTTTATTTGCAGGCCGCCACAAGTAGGAACTTTTGGATACGATATGACATCGATCGCTTCCAGGAATAGTACAAATCAACAACAAAGTAGATTTTATGATGCACCTGCTGCTACGCCAAACACCTTCTCTTCTAACCCGTTTGGGTAAATAAAGAAACCGAAAACTCATTACATATTGAATGATTATTCAACAAGTATGCAAAATCATCTAATTTGCTTGCTCGAGAAGCGTCAAAGAGGGTTCCTGTTGTAGATTTGTATTTATCAACTTCATCAGTTGGTAAATTAAGGTGCAGTTTTCTGGCCAATGTAAAATCTGTCATGTTGTAAGGAAAAAAATTAAAAAAATGGTGGTAGAAGTTTTATTAAGATTTTTTGTTTTTATGTTTTTTTATTTGGTGATTTTATTTGTCTTTATTGTTGCTTTTTTATATATAAATTGTATAATGGTTGTAAAACTTGAGTTATACATGTAATGAGGTATGGGCTGAAGTGGGGTCGGACATTCTGATGGGTTTATCAGGTGTGACAGGTTCAAATGCTAGGACGTTCCTCCATCGCTTGCAACGAAATTTTACATATTGGTGTTGTGCTTTTCAATAATTTTACGTTCTTGTAACAAAGTGACACAATACATACATCGAGTTGTGTCGTGAACTTGTGTATGCCATGTGAACTTTGTTTTATATGCTTGTATGATCTTCTCCGAACTTGTGCGATGTCTTGCGAAGCTAATTTAGATACTCATGGTTGCGGATCTTTCATACAATATTACATATTTAGAATCTTGTAATAACTTGCTGGCAAACCGCAAACGAACCTTCACATATGTGTTACAAACCTTGCTTTCATGTTCTTGTACAATATTTTGTGGCCATGATTCCATCTGAGATTTGAAAGTATGTTCTTGTTGTCTCAAGGGTGCATATTAAGAACCTACACCATCATCACAACCTCCACTACATCTTCTGGTGATAAGATTAGTTTGACAGCAAACAATATTAAGAAACACGAGTTAGGACCAGGGTATAAAACGTGTTATGACTTGAAACGTCAGGGATGAAGAACGTTAAAGGTGAACGGAACCTAATGTTTGGAGAAACCCCATGGACGAAAACTGCAGTTTATTCCCTGGTCTAGCTGAAATGACAAACTTACCCCTCATGTGAGGCACACATGGAGGGTAATTAATGAAGAAGTTCTCAAGCGTTAGGACCATGGACTAACAGTTTTCAGCTTGGATGAGCTACCGAAAGCATAGATCCCGAAAATCATTAAAAATAGGTACCTGTAGCATTATAAAAAGTGTTCGATATTTAAGGTAAAAGTTAAGTAAATAATGTATCCAAAAAATGCGCCAAGAAAAGAAACACCACCTACCTCAGATCAATCGGTAAAAGTAGGTAACGATTAAAACGTGAACTAATAAAATAGTAAATCTTCAAATAAATAAATAAAATAGTAAAAAAAAACATCAAGTTGAAAAACAAATAATTTTATTTATTTCTATTTTTATATAATCTCTTCAAAGGCGGTTGGTAGTGGTGGCGCTGGTACTCCGGCTGAAGTATCACATATGGCGGCGATTTGCACCTCCGTACACTCCTTCTCACCACCAGCAGCAGTTGCAGCAACCTCCAGATTATCTTCATCTGCGTCCACATCTCCTTCATCGTCAGTTTCGTTGTTTTCGAGAAGCCGGAGGATGAAAAAGGCGTCGTTTTCGATGGTTGTGTGTATGGCTCCTGATGAAGAGAAGCTCACTCGCCGTAATCCTCTCGATTTCCCTGTTGTAAGTCTCTGTTGTTACCTGTTTGTGTTCTGATTGTTGTCTAGGGTTTCTGATGGGAATCTGCTATGAGAGGGAAGTGAGTTATAGGTATTCTCAAAGGGCTAAAGTGTAATATGGGGGTAGTATAAGTAATAGAGAATAAGGAGTGTTAGGATAGGATGGAGTTTGTTAGATCGATTAGGGCTCCTGCGTTTGTGCAGTGAGAGAGGGCGTAGCCCTGGGATCACTTCGGTGATTGTTTATCTTCGATTTGTATTTCAATTCCAATCTATATTCCTATTAATCAGAATCGGATCTCTATCAGTTTCGTTTTAGGTTAGTATTAACCGTAACCGTAACTGAAGTCATCGGTTAAACGGTTCGGTTAATTTTTAGGTTAATTCGGTTCCAAACCAAACAAGTGCTAAATTTTTTGCTTATAAATACATTTAATGGAGGTATAAATACATGAAATTGCTGTGTAAATAAATGAAATGGAGGTATAAATACATGAAATGAATGTATAAAAGCTAGAAATATATGAAAATATAAATGGTTCGGTTCGTTTAGTTTCGGTGAACTGATGGTACAAAAAATTAGCTGATAACCGACTTTTGGTTGATTTCGTTTTGGTTTCATCGGTTTTCGGTTCATTTTTTGGTTAACGGTTTGGTTATTGCTCACCTCTACCGAAAAGTACGGATGCCAAAAACTAGTAAAAGTATAAACCGAGTACTGTACTGATAAATTCTGTATGGTATGGGAAGTGCAAAATACTGAAAAATAGTGAAACTGACTAGTACCGAAACCGAAAGCCTAAAAATGATACTGGTACTGATTTTGTTCAGTCGGTAACGGTTCTTCGTACAGTATTGGTACGGTTCGGTATTTGGTAAAAAGTGCTCATCCCTAGTTTGGTCAACCTAGTTTTGCCAAGAAATATAGAACTAAGTGTGGAATTCTGTACTTTTGTTGATGTTAAAAGTGGATTTTGCCTTCTGTAAGCTTAATTTTACCGAGTTTTTTCGTTAGTAGTGTTCAATTTAGATATCATGGATCTGAGATATCATTTTAGCAATTGATTGTAAGAATTCTGGCTGTGAGGAATGTGTAAATCGAATTTAGATTAATATTTGACTACAGTGGTATTTGTTAAATTTCTTTTGTTGGTTATGGAGAGTTGAAATCAAG
>CM060401.1:19992429-20041102 GCA_030545235.1 Helianthus tuberosus | reverse complement strand
AAAACTGCAGTTTATTCCCTGGTCTAGCTGAAATGACAAACTTACCCCTCATGTAAGGCACATGTGGGGGTAATTAATGAAGAAGTTGACGACCGCTAGAACCAAGGACTAATAGTGCTAAAGGTGAATGCAACATGATATTTGGAGCAAACCCCATAAACAAAAACTGCAATTACTTTATGTTACATGAGACATCTTTTGTGTCATTAAGCATATTACGTCTGTAAACAAACTTTGTAGTTTAACAATGTGTTAAAGGTGAATGCAACATGATATTTGGAGCAAACCCCATAAAAAAAAAAACTTCAATTACTCTATGTTACATGAGACATCTTTTGTGTCATTAAGCATATTACGTCTGTAAACAAACTTTGTAGTTTAACAATGTGCAATTTTTCACATGGATGAGCTACCAAAAGCATAGATCCCAAAAATTGCTAAAAATAGGTACCTATAGCACTATAAAAAGTGCTCGGTACGTTATTCGAAGGTAAAATTTAGCTAAAATAATGTACTGTACAATACCGTATCGATCCAGAAATACTCCAAGAATGAGTACCAATTACCAAATGATACCGGTATTTTTCGGTAATTAGTACCGACCCCTTCTTTTCCGCTACATCACCTCCAAGAAACACCACCTACCTTACATCAATCGGTAAAAGTAGGTAACGATTAAAACGTGAACCAATAAAATAGTAAAATCTTCAAATAAATAAAATAGTAAAAAAAAAAGCATCAAGTTGATGAACCAATAATTTTATTTACTTCCATTTTTATATAAGAGTTAAATGCCATTTTAGTTCATGTGGTTAGGGTCATTTTGCCAATTTAGTCCAAATGTTTGAAACGTTGTCATTTTAGTCCAAATAGTTTTAAACATTGTCATTTTAGTCTACTGGGTTAACTTCATCCCTTTATTTTGTTAACTAGAAGGGCATTTCGGTCATTTTAAATGTAATTCTGTTAACCAGAAGGGCAATTCGACCATTTAAAATGATCGAATTACCCTTCTAGCTAACATAAAAAAATGGACGGAGTTAACTCAGTGGACTAAAATGGCAACGTTTGAAACTAAAATGATAACGTTTAAAACCTTTGGACTAAACCGTCAAGATAGCCCAAACACAAGGACTAAAGTGGCATTTAACTCTCCATTTTTACATAATCTCTTCAGAGGCCGCTTGTTAGTGGTTGCGCTGGTACTCCGGCTGAAGTATCACATATGGCGGCGATTTGCACCTCCGTGCACTCCTCACCACCAGCAACCTCCAGATTATCTTCTTCGGCTTCCACATCTCCTTTATCGTCTGTTTCGTTGTTTTCGAGACGCCGGAGGGTGAAAACGGCGTCGTATTCGATGGTTGTGTGTATGGCTCCTGATGAAGAGAAGCTCACTCGCCGTAACCCTCTCGATTTCCCTGTTGTAAGTATTTATTGTTACCTGTTTGTGTTCTGATTGTTGTCTAGGGTTTCGTTTTATCTGATTTATGTGCTAGCTGATTATTATTGTTATTACATGATCTATTAGTTTGATGTTAGACGCCTAATTGTTGTTTAGTTTAGGTATGAGATTGAACCAGTACCGTACCGAAAATTAGGGGGTGCACAATTGGGTTCAGTTGTTCGTATTAACCATAGCCGTAACCAAAGTCATAAGTTAATCAGTTCGGTTAATTTTGGCTAATAACCAAACCAAACAAGTGCTAAAATTTTTGCTTGTAAATACATGTAATGGAGGTATAAATACATGAAATTGATGTATAAATACATGAAATTGCTGTATAAATAAATGAAATGGAGGTATAAATACATGAAATGAAAGGATAAAACATGAAATACGTGAAATGGAGGTATAAAAGCTAGAAATATATGAAAATGTAAATGGTTCAGTTCAGTTAATTTCGGTTAACTGATGGTACAAAAAATAACCGATAACCGACTTTCGGTTAATTAGGTTTCGGTTATTTTCGGTTTGGTTTCATCGGTTTTCGGTTCTTTGTACGGTATTGGTACGGTACCCTTGGTTTTAAAATGCGCGCATAATGCGTGATGCGCCCGATGCGCTAATGAGAGCGCATCGCAGCAGCTGATGCGATGCGTTTACGTGATGCGAGAATATTGCGCGCATTTTGCATGATGCGCTCATCGCATGATGCGCTCTGATGCGCGCAACATTGTTTCTTATGCTTTTTTCCAGATTTTATGAACTGTGTTCGGTTTTTTCCATAATTAACATCTTAGTATGCTTGATTTGAACCAAAAAACACAACTCTTACCTTCTAATTACGTCAGTTGTTTTACTTTAAGTATGTTTTTATAAGTTTTTATGTATAAATAATTTTTAACTATTTTTTTTATAAAGAACGCATCACATACATCACGCATCGCGCATCAGATTTTTGGACTAAACGCATCGGAGCGCATCACGCAATTTAAAACCAAGACGGTACCGGTATTTGGTAAAAAGTACTCATCCCTAGTTTAGTTATCCTAGTTTTGCCAAGAAGTATAGAACTAAGTGTGGAATTCTGTACTGTTGTTGATGTTAGAAGTGGATTTTGACTTCCGTAAGCTTAGTTATATACTTATATCAAGTTTTTTCTGTTGGGTTTGTAGGCTTTAGGGTAGCTAGCCCTAATTAGGGTTAGCCGGCCCTAGTTGTTAGGCCCACTTAATTAATTTGTTGACCATGTAGGAAACCCTAATCTTGTTCTATAAATACCTATTATGTAATTGTAGTCTGTGTCATTCTGAAAACAGTTGTGAGCATCTAACAAAAGTGAAACCCTAGTTGCAACCCGTGGACGTAGGTCACCTTGACCGAACCACGTAAATTCTCGTGTTCTTTATTTTCTGCTAGCGTGTGTGTGTTCCACTTCCACTCGAGCCTACTCTGATCCGATACCCTAACATTTTCGTTAGTAGTGTTCCATTTATATAGCATGGATCTTAGATGTGACATCATTTTAGCAATTGATTGTAAGAATCTGGTTGTGAGGAATGTGTAAATTGAGTTTTAGCTTAATATTAGACTACAGTGGTACTTGTTAAATATCTTTTGTTGGTTATGGAGAGTTGAAATCAAGTTCTAGAGTATGAAGATTTAGAGCTTTTTGTAATTTTGTAGCCTAGACGCCTGTGAAAGTAATCTTAATGCTTCTTGTTCGTACAATTGTGCTGTTAGTTAGGGTTAAACATGGTGTTTGGGATTGCTTTAAAGTGCTTTTGCATTTGTATAATAATCAGTTTGGAAATAAGCTACTCTAAACTGATTATCAGAAAATGACCTTTTCACTCTAATTGATAAAATAATAAGTTCATCCAAACACTCAAAACTGAATATTTTTTAGTTGGAAACACAATAATCAGATGTTCAGTTTGTAAATGCAATTCCAAAGGCTTTCTTATAAAGAATGAACAGGCAACATGCCCACACAGTACACTAGATTGTCATGGCATTTCTCAAAATGTCTAGATCGTGACATAAATTGAGCCAGAAATAATATTACATTTGCACCAAACATGTTAATATGTTATATGTATGCATGCAAATCCTCTTGCTTGTTTGTATCATTAGCATACTAATCAAATTTAGTCTGTTATATCCAAGTAAATCATAAACTATCAACGTTGATGATTTGGCAGAAGGCTTTAGAAAGTTACAATTATTGATGTACTCGTATACCTATAGATGACTTATTTGAATTAAAGAAATTGTGGTTTGAAAAAGCTGCTCAAGACTGATGAGTGATGAGCAGATTTCTCTACTTTTAATTGTTTAACCATGATATTAGGTCAAAGGTTTAATTATATAAAGCATAAATGTAAACACAATCTTCTTCTACTGTTCTATAAGCATAAGCTTAAATGTATATTAAGCATAAGCATAAGTTTATACTACAGAATAAAGCGATTAGAAGGTTGTACGCTTAAAAATTACACTTCGGGCAACTTTGAACCTGTATGAGCCGTCTCGTTTTCAAATTGACCAATTCATAAGTAAATTGGTCAATTGGGTTTTCATTTCCAATCATTTTATATTTCAAAAGTCAAAACAGTTGACCAATTTGCGGTATGTGGCAGGAATGGGAGAGACCTAAGCCTGGTAGACGGCCTGGTATATTTCCTCAATTTAGCCCAATGAAAACACCATTACCACCCCCATTACCATACGACCCACCGCCAGAAGAGGAAGAAGAGGAAGATGAGGAAAACAAAGAAGAAGAGGAAGAGGATCCCGATAAGGAACAACAACCCGAGACCCGCCATGGTCACTGAGACATTGACCACGGACCAGTCTCCGATTTTCCTGACCAAACAGGAGTGCTTGCAATGAGATGAAAAGAGTATTTAGTGTACCATAGCTGAGTCAGTCGTTGTAGTGTATTTTTGGATACCAATTTTCTTTTTCTTGTTTATTTGTTAATGTAAACCGGCCCATGACTTTGTAGAATCGACTTTTACATGGGAATAAACGGGTCTATCCTTTCGTTGTTTGAATCTATAATTGGTTTTTTGAAACTGGTAGTACAGCTTGCTATAGAGCCGGCCAAACCTGGACGTTTGGGTCAAAATCGAGTCAACGTAAGGAACTGTGAACCGGATTTTTTTGTTTAAAACTAAACCCATTTGTTTGTTTTTACATGTTTGGTTGATTAATATATGAACTTAATGTATGTTTAGCTTAGGCCTAGCAAAACATGCGGGTTGGATGACAGGTCATAGCGGGTTTGTCTTAGGACATGTTCGGGTCAGAACATAGTTAACTAAATCGCAGTTCGCTCCTGATACGGGTACGCGGTTCGGGTTCGTAATTTGCTAGAGGGGATGTATTCGGTATGGAGGGGCTAGGTTCATTTTGCTATGAACCGGTACGGAGTGCTATAGAGTCCGGTTCAGTCTACCCAATTTTGAACAGAAATTACCAAATTCCAAATGTGAAAGCGAATTTGGTATAAATCGGATTGCATTTATACATAAATCGGATTGCATTTAATGTGACGACAAATTTGAAATTTGGAACAACTGTATGGAATCGAAGAGACGTCGCGAATTACTGGACGCGTTTTCACGCCAAAATTGTACTAGATATTCGGGCGAGTTGAATATGCGAACGCCCTAAAACCTTGAATTCGTGAAGATCCAATTATCAGAACGCAGTAAAAATGATCCAACCGGTGATCTGAATCATTGAAATCGTGAATTGGATTTCTGACTTGGAGCGCCGACTGGAATCATTGAATTTCGCAAATTGGATCGTAAACCAGTTCGTACCAATTCAAAATTCGTGTCAAATTGAGCGAATTTGGTAACTATGGGTCAGAGCGAGTTCATACCAAAATAGGGGAAGTCAAATAAGGTTGACAAAAATGCTTGAATTGTCAAAATATAACAAAGATCATATACCCAATCATAACCACCACATTCAGCATATAGGGAACTTCAATAACAAACAAATTCAACCAAAATATTCTATGCAAAATTATGTACATATGTAAAAAACTCACAAACAAACAGATTTAAAATAAAACAGTTACAGTTTGACTGCTGATGTCAAACAGACTGCAACAAAATGTGGCATATACTTATGGACGGTGGACAATGGTGATAGACGGTGGTGGGTGGTGGTGGACGGTGGTAGGTGGTGGACGGTGATGGGTGGTGGTGTTTAACCCTCTGCAGACCTTAGAAGATCTTAAAAGTGGTTGGGCAAAGTCTGCACCAAAAAGAGCTCGCTCATACGTTTTTTAATGAAACATCTTCGGAATAACAAACACTCTACAGATGACAATGTCTGCACGTGGTCTGTGCATCTTTTTTAGAAAAACAAACACCACCTAAGAAAGAGTTTCTTTCAATTATACTTCAAAAATTATATCAGTTTTGGCAGCACCTACACATCTACAATATTATATTCATTCAGTTTTTTTTTTTTTTTTTTTCCCGTTCAAAAAATAATATTCATTCAGTTTTCATAAAATAAATTAATAAAGTTTTAGATTAAAATATTAATTAAACCTTTGTGCCAGAGATATCTTCTTACAAGCTTAAGCATGTTAATGAACCGTACGAACACAAACAAAGACATGTTCGAACACATGTTTTTGTTCATATTTGTTAATTAAGAAAATGGGCATTTTCGTGTCCGTCTATGTTCGTTCGTTTAAAACCTAAACGACCAGTTCACAAACGTAAACGAATACAAATGAATATAAAGATAAAGACTTAAATGAACCTAAAAGAATAAACATAAATGAACACAAATGAAAGTAACGGAGCAAAATAAACAAACGAGTTTTGCAGAACTACTAGACTTTGTGAAAGCGTTTTCACAACTAGTGTCATCTTGCACAAACTTTGAAAAATAGTGTGATTTCCATTTGTAATGGTGATTTTGTGAATGGAGTAGGCTTGTAAGAGTGTGTTGTCAGGGAATGCAAGGGACTATGATTGGTTTGTAAATAAAACAAGTACTATGATTGGCAATAATAACTATTATAAACTCAAACGGGCCAATAAAAAAAAAGTAAAATGCCAACATCGTCCCTAAGACTTAGTCATTTTTACTTGTTCCATCTAAAATGACTTTTTTGTGCATTTGAGTCCTTTAGGTTTGCGTTTTATTGCCATTTTCATCATTGAGTTTGGAAATTTATTGTGACTTTCGTCCCTCGAAATTTGGCCCTTATGGATGAAAATGGCAAGATTTCAAACTTTTTGGATGAAAATGTTATGTGCCTGTGTCAAGAAGAAGAATGGTCACGTGGTCAATGGTCAATCTTTTTATTAATTAATTGTTTTCTATTTTTTAGTAATAGTATTGGGAGCTAGAATGGAGATCGTGGGGATGACCATATCTACATGTATCCATGTTTTCCAATTTTTAGGGTAGTAGTGGGTTAGTTGTTGGCTGTTACTTTGTACCTCTTAAAAGGGGATGAATTAATCTTTTGGATTTTATGAATGAAAATTATCAGTTGAATCTATCTCTAAATCTTTAATTTCTTTCTGGTTTCTTGCTATTTTCTTTTGAGATTTACCCACTCAACGGGTTATTATCTATCAAATCCAAGTGGTACATATCAGAAAATGGCACCTCAGGGATGAAAGTCGCAAAAGTGGTCAAATCTGAGGGAGGAAATCGGCATTTTACTTTAAAAACAATTACCTATAGAGAGGAAAGAGTCCAATGGTTCGAAAGTTGCCCCGAGTGTATCTAATGCATACGGCCTCCTATATCAATTTATGTGAAAATTTGGATTATGAACAATATTGATTTTTTTAATCATGTATAATGCATTAACTTTTTAATAAAAAAAGAGTAAACTGCAGGGGCGGACCTAGGTTATGCTCAAGGTGGGCGGACGCACCCCTTGGAAAAAAAAAATTAGTGTATATTTTATGCAAAAAAACCCGACCGCACCCCTTGAAAATATGCTTGAGCCACTCATCCGCACCCCTAGCAAATAATTCCTGGGTCCGCCACTGGTAAACTGCCATCTTAGTCCCTGTGGTTTTCAATGTTGTCATTTCGTCCAAAAAAGTTAAGTGGTATTTTGATCACTTTACAACTTATTCATACCCGAACCAAAAAATGATCAGTTACGTAACCCATCCATCTTACCAGCCCTACTCACATACCTTAAATCAAATAAAAATTATTACATATTCATGTATAGTTCTCACTGTTTGATGTATTGTATGAACATCAGGTCCATTAATGGGACAGGTACCTCCGGACAAAAGTTTTGACCCGTTCGTTTTACCACCTATAGCAAAATGATCAATTGTTAAGGAACAATGCCGAAGAAACTAGCATTTTACTCGATAATAGTTTGGCTATTTTTTTTCTTGTATATGAAGATTTTTCATTGCGTTTTATTTGCAGGCCGCCACAAGTAGGAACTTTTGGATACGATATGACATCGATCGCTTCCAGGAATAGTACAAATCAACAACAAAGTAGATTTTATGATGCACCTGCTGCTACGCCAAACACCTTCTCTTCTAACCCGTTTGGGTAAATAAAGAAACCGAAAACTCATTACATATTGAATGATTATTCAACAAGTATGCAAAATCATCTAATTTGCTTGCTCGAGAAGCGTCAAAGAGGGTTCCTGTTGTAGATTTGTATTTATCAACTTCATCAGTTGGTAAATTAAGGTGCAGTTTTCTGGCCAATGTAAAATCTGTCATGTTGTAAGGAAAAAAATTAAAAAAATGGTGGTAGAAGTTTTATTAAGATTTTTTGTTTTTATGTTTTTTTATTTGGTGATTTTATTTGTCTTTATTGTTGCTTTTTTATATATAAATTGTATAATGGTTGTAAAACTTGAGTTATACATGTAATGAGGTATGGGCTGAAGTGGGGTCGGACATTCTGATGGGTTTATCAGGTGTGACAGGTTCAAATGCTAGGACGTTCCTCCATCGCTTGCAACGAAATTTTACATATTGGTGTTGTGCTTTTCAATAATTTTACGTTCTTGTAACAAAGTGACACAATACATACATCGAGTTGTGTCGTGAACTTGTGTATGCCATGTGAACTTTGTTTTATATGCTTGTATGATCTTCTCCGAACTTGTGCGATGTCTTGCGAAGCTAATTTAGATACTCATGGTTGCGGATCTTTCATACAATATTACATATTTAGAATCTTGTAATAACTTGCTGGCAAACCGCAAACGAACCTTCACATATGTGTTACAAACCTTGCTTTCATGTTCTTGTACAATATTTTGTGGCCATGATTCCATCTGAGATTTGAAAGTATGTTCTTGTTGTCTCAAGGGTGCATATTAAGAACCTACACCATCATCACAACCTCCACTACATCTTCTGGTGATAAGATTAGTTTGACAGCAAACAATATTAAGAAACACGAGTTAGGACCAGGGTATAAAACGTGTTATGACTTGAAACGTCAGGGATGAAGAACGTTAAAGGTGAACGGAACCTAATGTTTGGAGAAACCCCATGGACGAAAACTGCAGTTTATTCCCTGGTCTAGCTGAAATGACAAACTTACCCCTCATGTGAGGCACACATGGAGGGTAATTAATGAAGAAGTTCTCAAGCGTTAGGACCATGGACTAACAGTTTTCAGCTTGGATGAGCTACCGAAAGCATAGATCCCGAAAATCATTAAAAATAGGTACCTGTAGCATTATAAAAAGTGTTCGATATTTAAGGTAAAAGTTAAGTAAATAATGTATCCAAAAAATGCGCCAAGAAAAGAAACACCACCTACCTCAGATCAATCGGTAAAAGTAGGTAACGATTAAAACGTGAACTAATAAAATAGTAAATCTTCAAATAAATAAATAAAATAGTAAAAAAAAACATCAAGTTGAAAAACAAATAATTTTATTTATTTCTATTTTTATATAATCTCTTCAAAGGCGGTTGGTAGTGGTGGCGCTGGTACTCCGGCTGAAGTATCACATATGGCGGCGATTTGCACCTCCGTACACTCCTTCTCACCACCAGCAGCAGTTGCAGCAACCTCCAGATTATCTTCATCTGCGTCCACATCTCCTTCATCGTCAGTTTCGTTGTTTTCGAGAAGCCGGAGGATGAAAAAGGCGTCGTTTTCGATGGTTGTGTGTATGGCTCCTGATGAAGAGAAGCTCACTCGCCGTAATCCTCTCGATTTCCCTGTTGTAAGTCTCTGTTGTTACCTGTTTGTGTTCTGATTGTTGTCTAGGGTTTCTGATGGGAATCTGCTATGAGAGGGAAGTGAGTTATAGGTATTCTCAAAGGGCTAAAGTGTAATATGGGGGTAGTATAAGTAATAGAGAATAAGGAGTGTTAGGATAGGATGGAGTTTGTTAGATCGATTAGGGCTCCTGCGTTTGTGCAGTGAGAGAGGGCGTAGCCCTGGGATCACTTCGGTGATTGTTTATCTTCGATTTGTATTTCAATTCCAATCTATATTCCTATTAATCAGAATCGGATCTCTATCAGTTTCGTTTTAGGTTAGTATTAACCGTAACCGTAACTGAAGTCATCGGTTAAACGGTTCGGTTAATTTTTAGGTTAATTCGGTTCCAAACCAAACAAGTGCTAAATTTTTTGCTTATAAATACATTTAATGGAGGTATAAATACATGAAATTGCTGTGTAAATAAATGAAATGGAGGTATAAATACATGAAATGAATGTATAAAAGCTAGAAATATATGAAAATATAAATGGTTCGGTTCGTTTAGTTTCGGTGAACTGATGGTACAAAAAATTAGCTGATAACCGACTTTTGGTTGATTTCGTTTTGGTTTCATCGGTTTTCGGTTCATTTTTTGGTTAACGGTTTGGTTATTGCTCACCTCTACCGAAAAGTACGGATGCCAAAAACTAGTAAAAGTATAAACCGAGTACTGTACTGATAAATTCTGTATGGTATGGGAAGTGCAAAATACTGAAAAATAGTGAAACTGACTAGTACCGAAACCGAAAGCCTAAAAATGATACTGGTACTGATTTTGTTCAGTCGGTAACGGTTCTTCGTACAGTATTGGTACGGTTCGGTATTTGGTAAAAAGTGCTCATCCCTAGTTTGGTCAACCTAGTTTTGCCAAGAAATATAGAACTAAGTGTGGAATTCTGTACTTTTGTTGATGTTAAAAGTGGATTTTGCCTTCTGTAAGCTTAATTTTACCGAGTTTTTTCGTTAGTAGTGTTCAATTTAGATATCATGGATCTGAGATATCATTTTAGCAATTGATTGTAAGAATTCTGGCTGTGAGGAATGTGTAAATCGAATTTAGATTAATATTTGACTACAGTGGTATTTGTTAAATTTCTTTTGTTGGTTATGGAGAGTTGAAATCAAGTTCTAGAGTATGAAGGTTTCGGGCTTTTTGTATTTTTGTAGGCTAGATACCTGTGAAATTAGTATGGATGTTTCCTGTTCACACAATTGTGCTATTAGGGATACAGGGGGTGTTTGCGATTGCTTTACAGTGCTTTTGCATTTGTGGAATAATCAGTTTGGAAATAAGCTACTCTAAACTGATTATCAGAAAATGACCTTTTCACTCTAAATGATCGAATAGTAAGTTCATCCAAACCAAAGTAGTTAATGCGGTAAAATATCGGATATCCGTCAAGGACCGATATTTGAAATATCGGTTATCGCGGTGGGATGTCGGTGGGATATCGGTAATTTTAATATCAAGCTAAATTTATATATATAGCAATTTAACACACAATTCAGTATACCCTTCTACCATTAACAAATTAACCTTTTCCAACTTGTAAAACACTAACAATCCTAGCAAGTAGGAATAGACTAAGACTTAAAACACTAACATTTAACAGTAACAACTAACACTTATGACTTAAAACACTAATAGGAGCAATAAGAAGAAAGACGAATGATAGAACTAAGAAGAAAGGTACTGATATCGGGAAAATCAGTGATATATCGGTTAATATCGCTGATATTATCAGTACCGATATTTTGCACCGATGTCTCGGCTGGGGACCAATAACCGATATATCACTGATATATCGATGATATAGCGGGATATTAACTACATAGATCCAAACACTCAAAACTGAATATTTTTATTTGGAAACACAGTAACAGGATGCTCAGTTTGCAAATGCAATTCCAAACACCTTCTTGTAAATAATAGAAGAATAAAAATATGCAAAATATTGACCCCTAATATCACCAACAGGGAACATGCTAACACAGTACAATACATTATCATGCCATTTTCTTGAAATTTCTGGATCTCAACTTAACTGGGCCAGGAATAAGCCAACTTTCGCATCATATATGTTAATACCTTATATGTATTCATGTAAATTCTCTTGTTTGTTTATAGTATCAGCTTAAGAATCAAATTTAGTCCATTATATCCAAGTGACTTAATCATAAACGATCAACATTGATGAGGAAAGTGTTTATGCATTTCCGCTTATTTTAGGGTGAAATACGCTGTTCTTGGTGGATTCGAATTTACAAGTTTATCCGCTTATAACTTATAAGCATAAGTTGTTTGAATAAGTGATCCCAACACCCCTAAATTTGTTTATTTTCTGTTCATTTGAGTTATTTTTGTTGAACCATCATTTATTTTTAGCTGCAATTGTGGTTATGTTCATTTATATGTTATCTCAAAGGTCAAAACAGTTGACAAATTCGCGGTATATGGCAGGAATGGGAGAGGCCTAAGCCCGGTAGAAGGCCCGATATATTTCCTCAATTCAGCCCAATGAAAACACCATTACCACCTCCGTTACCATACGACCCATCGCCAGAAGAGGAAGAAGAGGAAGAGGAGGAAAACAAAGAAGAGGAGGAAGAGGATCCCGATAAGGAACAACCCGAGACCCGCCTTGGTCACTGACCAGTCTCCGATTTTGTTGACCAAACAGGAGTGTTTGCATGTGAGGTTAAAAGAGTATTTAGTGTACCATAGTTGAGTGAGTCGTTGTAGTGTACCAGTTTTCTCTCTCTTTTTTTATTTATTAATGTAAACCGGCCCATGACTTTTTAGGATCGTCTTTTATTTGGGAATAAACGGGTCTATCCTTTCGTTGTTTGAATCTATAATGGTTTAAAAACTGTACGGCTGGGACGTAACTTGGTTTCCTTAAACTGCTAGTACAGCTTGCTATAGAGCCTGCCAAACCTGGGCGGTCGGGTCAAAATCGAGTCAACATAAGTAACTGTGAACCGGATATTTTTTGTTTAAAACTAAACCGATTTGGATGACGGGTTTGGGTAGGGGTGTAAACAAGCCCAGAGGCTCGAGAGCTACTCGTGATCGACTCGGTTAAAAGCTCGAACGAGCCGAGCTTTAACGAGCCCGAGCTCGAGCCTGAAATAGAGCTCGTTTTGTTATCGAGGCCGAGCCTGAAATACAAAGCTTGTTTAGGCTCGCGAGCCTAAACGAGCCCATACAAAATTTTAATTTTTTATATATAATATATTAATAATGATGATAACATTGATGAGCCGAGCTCGAGCCGAGCTTTGGCTTGTTTAAGCGATGTTGAAGTGAACTCGAGCCGAGCTTTTAGCTCGTTTAAGGTTGTTCTCAAAATAGTTCAAGCCGAGTCGAGCCGAGCTCGAGCTTTAGGTTTTACTCGTGAGCCGAGCTCGAGCTCAAAGAAGTAGGCTCAAACCGAGCCGAGCTCGAGCCTGGTCGAGCTCGGGCTCGGCCCGGCTCGTTTACACCCCTAGGTTTGGGTCGGAACGAGTTCATACCAAAATCAGCTAAAAGTTAAAAAAGCTTGACAAAAAAGAAGTATAAAATGCTAAAAATAATCATAAACATAACAAAGATCATATACCCAATCGTAACACCACATTCAGCATATAGGGAACTTCAATAACAAACAAATTCAACCAAAATATTCTATGCAAAATTATGTACATATGTAAAAAACTCACAAACTGATTAACATAAAACCATTACAGTTTGACTGCTGATATCAGACTGCAAAACAACGAACACCACATGCAACAAAATGTGGCATATACTTATGGTCATAAAGCTATACTTTGTAACATTTTCTTGAAGCCATTTTAAACTCTAGAGCCTGATGTGGTTTTTCCACTGATAAATCTCAATTTACAGTGGCCTTCTAAAGAAACACCAAGTTAATCCGGAGATTATTTTGTGGTTTGTGTATCGTCTAAATAAGGTAAATCTTCCCTTCTCGACAAACACCTGCAATGATCCTACAAAACAATCAACACACCGTGAAGCTCGTTACAATGAGGAGAATAGGGGGTTCTCCTTGTAACCACCCTCCGGCGTGAGAATAAGAACTTGTTTTGATGATAAAAGTGTGTGTTAAGTGAGAAGCAAGAGAGCGATCCTTAAACTTATAGTTGAAGTTCTCTATTTATAGCTTAAGTGAGCAGTGAAGGAGATGGGTTGATGGGCCTTGGGCCTGAGACCGACAACAAAGAATATCCGTTTTGCCTCACCTGTCACGACCGTTAGTGCTTACAGGCGAGGGCATAGTTGGGCCGTTGGCGCACGTTTAATGGATCCACGTGTCCTGACGATTGTCCTTATTGTCAGGTCTAGCATCAGCAGTTAAGTGGAGATCATGGAGCAGTGCTCGGCGCACGCTGATTGGTGGCACGTACGTGTCCTTGTGTACTTCTTATCCCTTGCACGATTGCTCATCGTGCAGCATTACAGAGTACAAGCTGTTGTGCGCTCGCTGGTCTGCTGCTCTGCCAATCCTACCGTATGTACTGTCCAACACTGCCTTGCTGGCGCACGTGTCTTCTGCGCTTCTTGGACTTGCGCCAATTCATTTGCAAAAATAACTAAGTGTTGGATTTATTTTAATCTGGCAGGCGACCCGAGGTTAACTCGTGTAGTCAGCGCAGGATTAGGGACCATACCCCTTCGAGTCCCCTAGTTCAGTGCTTTTTCCAAGCGCAAAAGCAAGTGGTTGGAGCTCAGGACTATAAAATAAAAGGTATTTGCGCTTTGACTCGAAGGTCTTAGGAATCATCACATAGGTTAGAAAGCTGGTGCAGCATGAGTTGTTTCTCGGCTATGCGGCACAACTATGAAGCTTCTCTACGGCGTTTTAATTCCGTTTTGCACGACAAATGTTTGAAATTTGAAAAGAGCATCTTCTGACCAGTTGGTGGCGAAAGTGACGGTTGATGTGATTGCTGACATTGTGACTAGGGCTGGCAATTTTACACGAATACCTGAATACACGACACGAACCTACACGAAGTTAACAGGTACCGTGTACCAAACAGGTAGACACGAGATTACCTGTTAATTTTCGTGTATAAACAGGTTAAATACATGTTTACCTGTTAATACCCGTTAGTACACGATAAGAAATTAAATTAAATAAAACTCATCAGCCATGTGCGTGTGGGTTCCTTAATTCCTTTCTCTTTTCATTCCTCATTCAATTCAAAAAGAAAATAAAACCCTAAGCTCCCTCTGTAACTCTCAGATAGCATGTCATGTTTGTGTTTTTGTTCGTGTTAACAGGTATTAACAGGTAATTTTCGTGTATAACAGTCGAACAGTCGTATTAACAGGTATTAACAGGTAATTTTCGTGTATAACAGTCGAAAATTTTGGTTCGGTTTTCGGATTACCATTTTTAATATCCGAAAAAAACCGAACCGAATCGAAACATATATTTTTGTGTTTAAGTTGTTTAAGTGTTTAACCCATACTATTAGAAATTATTAACTTTATTCTTGAATATTACGTATTCATAGTAAAAGCATTAACATGTTTATTTATATTGAGATGATTTATTTATTGCCTACAACAAATAACGAAATTTAATATATGAATGTAACACCTCGGAAATTCATGGCGAATAATATGGCAACACGTGTCCAATCAACTCTCAAAGATTCCCGGTAAGTTGGACGGAGGGACCAAATGTCACACCCCCAAAATACCACGCGCGGATTCACCGCGGAACGTGTGACGTACTAGGATCCAAGCCACCAATCACATTAAACCAATAATAATTATTTAAATAAAACATTCGATTCATTGCATAAGATAAACCCAAGTCATAAGTTTAAACCAAAGAAAACATTCAGCGGAAGCATAAAGTAAATTGTTAAACAACTGTTTCTAAATAAGTGTTCAAAACCAACGCATCAAATATCCAAGAGTCTCGATCCATGACCACTCCAGCACTCTCAGATAGCAAGTCCATAATCAGAAATCTAACGACCTGCAAGCATGCAGACAAGTGTGTCAGACGACGCTGGTGAGTTCAAAGTTTGTTATCGTGTTTAGTTACCAGATTAAAATGTTTCACAGATTCATTGTTGTTAATCACACGCTTACCGCTGATGGCTCCAGATTATTTGCCCTAAACCCCATTACCTCTATCAAAGCAATTGTCAAGATGGGGGTCACTAGTTCACTCCCGACCTCCTCGGTGCGGTGTGAGGGTGCCAAACCTAAGTAGCGCTACTAACTAGTACCCCGTTGCCCTACAAGCAACGATCGGTAGGAGGGACTTGAATGATAGATACAGACGTGCATTAACCAACATTCCAGGTTTAACATTCCAGTCAAACCCATTACCCGACATTCCCTTCCCGGAACGTTTACCAGATGTCCCTAACCCGGGACGCATGCTTGGAAAAAGAGCAGTGAACTCACCTTGGTTTGCTCGGTAAGATTAACTACTGGTTCACACTTAAACAGTCACACCCTATGGTATTCAAGCACTCGTAATCAGTTTACGTTCACGTATAGTCATAATGTGCATACAAGTTATCACAGCAATTATACAACTCATATAATCCCATAATTCACGTATATGTTCCGAAATAATGCTTAACAGTTGTGTGTACTATACTAGGTGTATGAACCAGATTATGTCACTTATCATAAGTAAACATCATTAATAGTAAACATCATCATTAACCGTAGACATCATTAACAGTAGACAGCAGATATCATTAACAGTAATTATTGTGATTTCATTAACATATTCATTCAGCAACTAAGTCAACCTAACCTAGTTCACAGCTCACGTGTTCCATTAACATAATCATAAATGAACATCATTAACAGTTTGCCACATGGTTTCCATTAACAAGAAGTCATTCATTATTATGCATGTTCAAAGTTACAATCTGTTGATGAGCTCCTGTCCAAACGATGAAACTCCAATGCAACGAAACATCATGCTTTCGTCGGCCCATGTGTGACAAGGCTTCATGGTCATTCGACGAAACTTTAAGGTGGTTTCGCCGATGTGTATGTGATTATATGTTTCGTCGTGTGCCAGTGTGACGAAACTCTAACATGTTTCGTCGTGTGCCAATGTGACGAAACTCTAATATGTTTCGTCGTTGCCTTATCAGTTACTAGTCATGCGAAAACCCTACTGTAACTATTTCATTCATCAATTTAAAATCATTACTCAATCATGCAATATCCAAACATCAACAGATTACCAATTCATATTACTAGTTCCTCTAAACATGATTAACAAAACACTTAATGAATGTAAACACACACCGATTACCAGTACTCTCATCGCTCGAATCTAATCCGTTATCGTGCAATCCTAAACATAAATCGTCATTCTCATCGAATCATCAATTAATCATTAGATCATGCATTCATTCTTCTTCACTACAATACAGATCAAATACGTAGCACAAGAATCACATGTGTGTTTATTTCAATCGCGAGAGTGTTACTAACCGTACAAAGGTTTGCGCACACGGAGGGATCGAAAACTCCAATCCAAGGAGAATAGTTGCCGACTAACAGAGGGGTGGTGGTAGGGTTTTGTGTTTTTTCGTTACGGTTACGATTACAGGAGATTATATATAAGGTTCGGAGTTATGGGCCACTTTTGGGGCTGGCCCAAAGGTCTTGACGAATGCTCCAAGTTTCGTCGAGTTTCAGCAGTGGCGAAAGGCCTAGTTTTGTCGAGTTTGGTGCCGGCCTAATTTCGTCGAGATTCAAGACCAAGTTATAAACATGCACAATTAGACCAGATTTACTATTAACACCCTACACTAGTTATAAACATACACAATTAAATCCAATTTACTATTAACACCCTACACTTTCAAACAGTTACTAGTTTCATAACACAAACAATCACCAAACTAGAATTACGACACAAGCGATCCATAGATAAAAGAACTTGAAATATCGGGTTGTCACACCAAATATGTAAATATGAGGAAGGACCAAATACGTATAATCTGAGTTAGATGTGGTAACATAATAAACATGTTTTGGCATATTGGACTTACCATAGACCCATCCGATCACCCGATACCGCCTATGCGCGTATGGTTGACTTATGTCACATAGTTTATATATGTTAGTCGAATCGGGTCAAAACCTTTCCAAATCAATTCTGATCAGAATGTATGATTGTTTGACCCGTATTATACGAGTCATAGTACTCGTGAGGGTGCAAACCACATTCTATCCGGTCTCCTCTTAATCTAGCAAACCGTGCCTATTTATTATAAGTTAACCGTCCAAGTCTTATGACTTAATATGACTCGTTACCATTTTAACGGATCATAGTTTCGTCCATTCTAGACTAGAAGCCTCCAGTAAATTGCGCCTGTATTAGTTGTTTCGATTAACGATTGTGCTTAAATATCTTTGATTTGTAAAGATAAGCTCAGGTAAATACTTTTAGCCTATTTTCCCTATACGGGCTTGGGATATGGCATTAGCCGCTTGGTCAGGTATGGGATCAATGACGAATGACGTCCAAAATCCAAATAACACGTTTAATCTGTTATACTTTATAACTTAAACATTGGGGGTTAATGCGACTGTGGCATGGATATCCACGGCTCACTTAATTGCAAGTGGCCACGACCTAAGCGCGGGGTGCATGCATACACCTGACAGACGCTATTATGCTATATCATATTTTTATTAAAAAGTGGTGTGTCAGTTAATCATGTATCGGAGTTTAGTTTCGGGCCCCATATGTATTGAAAAACATGTAATATTGGTAACAAGAGATATCACTTTGTCCCAAGTTATTTATAAATTTATATACCATATAGTATAAAATGGTTTTGAAAAGGATTTTCAAAATGTGTCGGTTAATTGTATTTACCAGTGAAAACTGATGTATTTTCAAAAGTACGCGCAGGTTAGCAAATACGGAATATGCTGGAGCTGCTCGGTAAATGCATATTGGAATTTGCGACTCCACGCAAAGCCTAGTAGTCTTAATATTCATTTTTGTTATTTTCGATCCGTCTGTGGATCTTTAGTACATTTTCCGTCTGTATAATTATTTGAACTTTTGGGATACTTGTACTTTGTAATATTATTTATAATCCCAAGACTTCCGCAGTGCTAAATGTGAATATCTATATCAATCGTCACACATAAACCCCAAGTCCGGGCCCACCAGGAAATTAGGGTGTGACAATAAATTACATAATCTTAAAAGTATTATAAAAGATAATTTCTTAAAAAGACTTTGGAGAAACATAAAATAGATTAAAAGGTTAGGTTTATGTGAACATTATTATTAATTAAAAAGGTTAAATATAAACTTTAATGTAAACATCTAAGAAAGATTGTTAAATTTTAAATTATACTTTTCATTTTTGAATCTTACATAATTTTGTTTCAAAAACCGAAATAACCAAAAAATCGAACCAAACCGGGATAAAACCGAAAAAACCGAAACCGAATGGTTACATAACCGAAAACCAACATTTCGGTTCCGGTTTTGGTTCCGAACCGAACCTAATCGTGCACACCACTAATATACCGTGACGAACTAAACTAATATCGACATCGATACCAGTATCGCATATTATCAGAACCGGTACATGTATGTGTTTCTTATGTTTACAATTAATGGAAAACACGTGTCAATATCCTTTTAGAAGTATCACAATTTTTGCTTTTTTTGGTTTTTTCTTTCGATTATTATACCAAGTGTTGGTACCTTAAAGAAGCTAACCGATGCCGATCAAAACTGAATTCCTATCGCATTGCACTTAGAATCCAACTAGTTCAATATAATGAAAATGATTTATGTTGGGCTTATAAAGAACTTGAGTGAAGTTTGAATTTGAATTTCGAATTGATGTTATAAATTTATGTATTTAATATGTTAGTCAAATTTGTTAATGAGTTACTTTGTAAAGTACCATTATTTTCTTATTCCATTTCTAACACGATTATCTTTTTTTAACATTAGTCATGTTAATTTCGTATTGAATTGTAATTTTAAATTAACAAAAACTTAGTCTAATATGTTAATGACTTTTTCCATTATTTTCTATTTCCATTTATATCAAACTTCCCTTAGAAAGTTGAGAATTGTAATTTCTATATTTATTTTTATTTTATTTAATTAATAAGACCACCCCACCAATATTTTTTTTAAAAGATAACAAAAAGAAAAATCTACTTAATTCTAAATCTTAATTTCATTATTATGTTTTGAATTAAAGATTTTTATTTCAGTATTTAAATCTACTTAAGTATACAAAACTACCAAAATTAAGATGGATTAAATCAATCAATTAACCATCAATTTTTTCATTTAGGTAATTTAAACTAATTGATTTCAACTAAATATGGTAAATATCACTTTTAACTTTTGTAACTATTCAATGAATTTTAAGAAAATTTTAAATTTATTTAAATTACATCCTAATTTAAATAACTAAAATTTGTTTATAAAGTACATCTTCACTTTTAACAAAAAAAAATTCATACATGACTAACGTTATGGCGCATTATCAAGAGTATAAAACAGAGCTGGTATGAAATTACTTGTATTAGATAACCACATAAATTTTATAAATAAGAAAACAATGTGGTGTAAGGATTTTTTTAGTGAAATTTAAATTAGTTATTATTTTTCTTTCGATGTATTTGTTGTTTTAAAGTATTTTAAATAAGAAATTGAGAGTATTTCCATTTGTTAAACTACGTGTAAAGTGGGGCTATAACCTAGTAAATAATATATATGTCTTTCATCCATAAGGTCTTAATTTTAATTTGATAATGTGTTCGTTAACATTTAGAAAAAAAATTGCACGAACACGATAAAACACGAACTCAAAACACGTAAACACGAACACGACACGAAATCTCAGCTTTTCGAAACACTAACACGAACCTGTTAATAAACATATTACACGAAACGACTGTTTAAGACACGAAAAAATTACCGAAGTATTATACGACATGTTTAAGACACGAACACGATCTGTTAAGACACAATTTAAGACACGAACACACCTGTTAAGACACGAACATGACCGAATTGGGGAAGCTGTGAATCGAATTGGGAATGGTGGTGTTTGTGAGAGAGATTTGAAAATTAAGGTTTAGATTGTGGAAAAAGAATCGTGTGTGTTTGTGTATAATTCATTCCAGATCTCACGACTGATGACCCCATGTCTACACCAACATATAATATATATTTTTTTAATTTTATTTATTAACATGAACTTAACGGGTCTTAACAGGTAAACGGGTTTTAACCTGTTTAAACACGAAACCTTTTAAGGTCTGTCTTATCGTGTCGACCTGTTTTAGACACAAAACTTGTTAAGGTCAAACACGAAAAATGATAACTTCGTGTAGGTTCGTGTTGTGTTATCGTGTTCGTGTAAGAATTGCCAGCCCTAAATACACATGTGTATTTATTTTTTTCTTGATATATCGTTAAAAATGGACTTATATTCAAAGTAGACTATTTTTTTCGTGTCCTAAGCTAAAGCAAGTGCTGGTATCGTACATATACAGTGACGAACTAAACTAATCTCGACATCGATACCAGTATCGCATATTATCAGAACCGGTACATGTATGTGTTTCTTATGTTTACATTTGATGGAAAGCACGTGTCAATATCCTTTTAGAAGTATCACAATTTTTGTTTTTTTGGTTTTTTCTTTCGATTATTATACCGAGTGTTGGTATATTAAAGAAGCTAACCGATGCCGATCAAAACTGAATTCCTACCGCATTGTACTTAGAATCCGACTAGTTCAGTATAACGAAAAGGATTTATGTTGGGCCTATAAATTTAAGACTTGAGTAAAGTGTTCTACTCGACAAAAATAATGTGAAACCCCTAAAATTAGTCTGTTCAAGCAACCCACAATTTCAATGGTGAATCACATGTTGGAAACAAGTTTGCAATGTAGGTATAATTCTTTCTAAATACATTCTTTGTGATCATTCGGATTTCCATAACAAAGAGTTATTTTTTCTTTTTGTTGGTTACAAATTCATGATTCTTCCTATTGGTGCTTCGAGTTTTAACAAAGCAATGAAAATAGATGTTGAAATATACATTAATCAAAAGGTAAGCTCGAAGTTTGACTTATCACAAGTTAAGTTTGAATTTCGAATTGATATTATAAATTTATGCATTTAATATGTTAGTCAAATTTGTTAATGTAACAATCCTCAATAAACCGACACCCTCATAATTTTTCCGACACCCTAATATATTTTAAAATATCCCAAAATGTCCCAAAATACACCCCATACGCGAATACGGGACTCAAATATATTAAATAGTATTAAAAATAAATTTAAATTTAAATTCTGGGCTGAGGCGGGCCGCGTAGACCCACCCCAACCCTTTACGCGGGCAGTATAGAGGTCTAGAACTGATTTCGTTGATTTTGTTAAGCTTAGACGGGCCGCGTAAGAGCCACGTTAGTTTACGCGGGCCGCGTGAGATCCAAAATGTGGCGTAGCCCGGTGATGACACTTGTCATCATCGTGTCAAGTCTAGATGGTGATCCGGACGAGCTACGCTTTGACCGGAGTTTGACGCGGGCCGCGTAAGCCCAGCCCATATGTTACGCGGGCCGCGTGAGGACCAGTTTCAGCACCTATATAAGAAGGCCATCGGGTTCAACCAGAATTCGCTCACAATTCGTTTCTCAATCTCAAAATCTGAATATTAGGCTTTATAAGCGGGCATTATACCCCCCTAATTAGTGGAGTTCTGCTCCGTTGTAAGTATTATAACCCCTGGATACGTATTAGATACGCTGCCCGATTGATCTAGGGTTCCGTAATGGCTGTCGTGGTTCTGCCCGACGTAGTCATTGGAATGCCGTCTCGGGGATGGTATTACTAATGTTAAAATGGGTTATTAATACTAACGCGTGTACATTTGTGTAAATTATAGATTATCACCTGGAAACCTTTACGGAAATTCTAAGACAGCAATGTGAGTTGATCCATTTTTGTAAACCTTTTGTTAAATGTTTTTACAAAACCTTAAATACTTTTCCATGAGAATAACATTTATTGAGTATTTGTAAGCATACAATTATGATGAGTACGTTGGGGTTTTGTATACAAAATTTGTTACCACCTGGTCAAGGAGTAACATTTCCACAAGTCGGGTTCGACAGTACCATGGATGTTAATTGTGATGTCTTGTAAACAAATATAATTGCGGGATCGCCCTAAATACTGTACACTGTGACTTTTTATTTAAACTTGATTAAACTGGGATTCACTCACCAGTATTTCCCACTGACAAATGTTTTTAAAACGCGTTTCAGGTAACAAAATGTGAAATCCAAATAGAAGCCAGCTGGACAGCACTGAAAGCTTGGAAAAGTGGCAATAAAGTTACCTAAAAATAAAATAGATGTTTTTATAAAAAGGATTTATTCCTATGAAAAAAGTGTGTACTATGAACTTGGGTTTTATCCCATTTGTTTAATGTTATGAAAATGTGGTATTTTACTATGATAAACATTTCCTAACTACGGTCCTGATGAAAAATTCCGCAGCCAAATTAGACAATACGCGATACCACCGAAACTGGCTCGCGGCCGCCCGTTTCCGGGGGAACCTGGGATCGGGGGTTGCGACATGAGGTGGTATCAGAGCTAAGCCACTGATTCAGCCACAAAGGTGTTCTGCTGACATCAAAATGTAAAGTGTTAGGAAATAAATTACGGAAATACGTGCATAACTGTATTTATTGTTATGTGTTATTTGACTATCTGTTAGTTTACAGTATGAGCGACCAAGGACCATCTGACGCGTGCCGTCAATTGTCTGGTTCGCCTAGAAGCGAAGGCACGTCCTCTTCTCAGCCTGCCCTCTCAGGGTACTCTGCTAATACGGAAGATGGAATCTTTGTGTTTAAGGCTCAGTCAGAAGAGCCATTTCCTCAGAAAAATAGGGGATGGTTCAGTCGAGGGGCACACGAGCGTAGGAAGCGTATGAAAAAGTTGCAAGACCAGAGAGCACTAGTAGCAGCCAAGAGAGAAACAGATGCCTATGCCCAGGATATGATAAATAGGGGTATAGCCAATATTCACATCCTAGCCACTACTGCAACTGACCCTAATCTTGAGCAAATAATAGCACCCCAACCACAAATGCCAATCCCTGACCAACCCATGGAGATAGAAAACCCTGAAAACCAAGTGGAGATGCATGACTTCAATCCGGAAGAAATACCTAGGGTACCAGCACCAAACCCCCTAGACCCAAATTACGATCCCTGGTGGAATGACGTTAGGGAATTTGTGCAACGTTACCCGATACATGAAGACACACCCATGCAGAACATAGGAGCCTACCCAGGTATGGACCCTTTAGATCCCTATTACCATGATGACTACATTAGGGAGATCTTAGAAGATCCTTACCGATTTCAGGCACTTTCACCCCCATATCAGGAACCCGCACCCCAGATTCCATACCCAGTCCTAGAACCTGCACCCCCAATGAGTGCAGAAAACGTGCAAGAACTTAGGACATTTGGTGAGGAAATTTTAGAGAGCAGTGAGAGAATGCGACAGATGGGAGAGCGTCTCGTATGGAAATACGATGAGCGCAATATGGATTTTTGGATGAATCCATATCCATAGATGTGATGGTGGAAACGGTAATAGTAATAATAATATAATAATAATAAAATAAAATAAACTATGTGTGTACGGATGCCTATTACTATTAGTGTAATTCTATTTCAGTTGGTATTGTGATTTTTATTTCAGTACTGGTATGTAATATATGCATAATAGTATATGAATAGAGTATAGTCGCAATGATCGACGCTTTTGGCAAAAATGCGTGTCATGTGATTGAATATATTAATATTATTTTGTGATATTAATACGGGATAAATGTTTAAAATTCAGATGGCCGATGAAGGAAATCAAGGAAATCTGAATAACGATAACCAGAGTAACATTAACGTGGTTAATGAGAATCCGAGCATCAATAACAATGGAAACCAAATGGATAATAATGACGGTTCAACACATAGTGGCACAAGGGATTATAGATGCAATGCCATTTATTATTCAAACTGTTCAAGAAGCGAATAATAAAAGTAAACATAGTAGTAAGCGACCAGTTGAACCAGAAAACAGCGTGAACAATGGACCCGTACTTCAAGTGCCCATTCCCAAAAGAAGGAGAACCATGCCTTATGGTTGCTCTTACAAGGAATTCTAGTCCTGTAAACCAATAGAATTCTCAGGCAATGAAGGACCCATTGCAGCCCTACGCTGGATAGAGAAAACTGAGGCTGTTCTAAAAATAAGCAAGTGTGCTGAAGAAGACAAAATAATGTTTGCTTCTAATCTGTTTAAGAACTCGGCCTTAGAATGGTGGAACACTATCCTCCAATCAAGAGGAAGTCATAGGATATACAATCTGGAATGGGAGGAATTTAAGAATATGGTAGAAAGGAAATTCTGCCCTCCCAATGAAAAGGAACAGATAGCTAATAAGTTTCTGAACCTTAGGATGACCGGGGTAGATAGTAAGGGTTATACTACCACATTCTTTGAATATGCTAGAATAGTACCAATCCTTGCATCACCTGAACCAGTGTTAATCTCCCGTTACATCTGGGGATTAATTGAAGAGATTAGACATGTAGTCAAGGCAACTAGACCTCAAACTATAGAAGAAGCTGTAGAATTAGCAAATACCATGACATATGAATTAATTCGTACTAGAGAAGAAGAACAGAGGAGAAACCTAACCCAAAGGCTTACTCAAGAATTCCGTTCTGGGAATTTCAACCATAGGAATATAGGTTCTACCTCTGCACCTTTCTGCAAGGTCTGCAAGAAAAAGCATTCGGGAAAATGCTCTACTCTTTGCAATTATTGGATGATGCCATGACACAAGGATGAAGATTGCAGGAGAAAATCCAGTAATGGATTATGCTACAACTGTGGAGAACAAGGCCACATTAAGCCAAATTGTCCGAAATTGGCTCCAGCTGTGAACAACAGGAACACTAAAAATGCTAGAGCATTCGTTCTAACTGCAGATGAAGCCAAGATGATTCCAGACGTGATAGCTGGTACGTTTTTAGTTAATGATGTTTTTGCTAAAGTATTATTTGACTCTGGTGCAAACCAAAGTTTTATTAATACTTCGTTTTGCAAACTGCTAAACCAGTCATTAACTAAACTACCACAAGAATGCCTAGTAGAGAAAACTAATGGAGAAACTGTTAGGATTTCTGAAATCTTGCAGGGAGCAAGAATAGAAATTTTAAATCAAAAGTTTAGGGCAAACCTTTACCCAATGAATCTGACAGGATTTGATGTTGTATTAGGAATGGATTGGTTAATAGCCAATAAAGCCAGTATTTTATGTGATCAAAAGTCAATCCAAGTAAATTCACCAAAAGGTAAAACGATCACAATTAAAGGAGATAAGCCCTCTAGATCCACAAAATTCATCTCAGTAATGAAAACTGCAAGCTATATAAGAAAAGGTTCTATAGTGTATTTGATTTCCATAATCACTAACACTAAAGGAAAAGAACTAAAAGACATTCCAGTAGCGTCCCAGTTTTCAGATGTCTTTCCAGAAGAATTACCAGGACTACCACCGGACAGAGAAGTTGAATTCAGAATTCACCTGCTACCAGAAACCGCACCAATTGCCAAAGCACCTTACCGTTTGGCACCCGCAGAAATGCAGGAATTGAAGAAACAATTACATGAATTGTTGGAAAAAGGATTCATACAGCCAAGTTCATCGCCATGGGGAGCGCCGATTTTATTCGTTAAAAAGAAGGACGGATCAATGCGTATGTGCATTGATTACCGTGAATTGAACAAAGTCACGATTAAGAATCGGTACCCATTACCGAGAATCGATGATCTGTTCGATCAACTGCAAGGAGCTCGATTTTTCTCTAAAATTGATTTAAGGTCAGGATATCATCAATTAAAGGTACAGGAAGAAGACATTCCTAAGACCGCTTTTAGAACAAGGTATGGTCATTATGAATTTACTGTCATGTCATTTGGTTTAACCAATGCCCCAGCCGCATTTATGGACATGATGAACCGAATATGTAAGCCATATTTGGATAAATTCATAATTGTTTTCATAGATGATATTCTAATTTACTCTAAAAGTAAAGAGGATCATGCAAAGCATTTGCACACACTTTTAAGTCTTTTAAGAAAGGAAAAGCTTTATGCTAAATTTTCGAAGTGCGAATTTTGGTTAGAACAGGTACAATTTCTTGGACATTTAGTGAATCATGAAGGAATTCATGTAGATCCCACAAAAATCAAGGCGAATACTAAATGGAAAACCCCTGAGTCACCAACCGAGGTTAGAAGTTTCCTAGGATTGGCCGGTTATTATAGAAGATTTATTCAAGATTTTTCTAGAATAGCCATTCCTTTGACTAAGGTAACCTGTAAATCCATTAAGTTTGAATGGGGACCAAAATAAGAAGAAGCTTTCAGAATTCTTAAGCAAAGATTAACTAATACACCCATACTAGCGTTACCAGAAGGAACTGAAGACTTTGTAGTCTATTGTGACGCTTCTAAGTTAGGTTATGGATGTGTATTAATGCAACGTCAAAAGGTTATAGCCTACGCATCTAGACAACTTAAGAATCATGAAGAAAATTATTCAACCCATGATCTAGAACTAGGAGCTATAATTTTTGCCCTTAAGATTTGGAGACACTACCTTTATGGTAGTAAGTTTACCATATTCACTGATCATAAGAGTTTAAGGTATGTTTTCGGGCAAAAGAAGTTGAATATGAGACAAAGACGCTGGATGGAGATGCTTAGTGACTATGGTTGTGATATCCAGCATCATGAAGGAAAAGCAAATGTAGTAGCAGATGCTTTAAGCCGAAAGTATCATGAAAAGCCAAAAAGGGTACGTTCTCTTAAATTAAATCTACAAGTAGATTTAAATGATCAGATAAGAGAAGCACAAGAATCAGTAATCAAGGATGATGCTGAAAAATTAAAAGGTATGATTAAGGAATTAGAACAATGAACAGATGGAATTTGGAGATTCCATAAAAATAGAATGCGGATACCTATATTGGGAAACCTACGTCATCGTATATTAGAAGAAGCCCATAAGTCTAAGTATACGATGCACCCAAGAAATGATAAAATGTACCAGGATTTAAGGAAAAATTTATGGTGGATAGGAATGAAGAAAGACATAGCAGCCTATGTTTTTAAATGTTTAACTTGTTCACAAGTTAAAGCTGAACATCAGAAACCCTCAGGTTTGTTACAGCAATTAGAAATGCCAGT
The DNA here is from genome assembly GCA_030545235.1 of Helianthus tuberosus. NCBI lineage: Eukaryota > Viridiplantae > Streptophyta > Magnoliopsida > Asterales > Asteraceae > Helianthus > Helianthus tuberosus. The sequence goes on along the minus strand of CM060401.1, from coordinate 20,013,033 downwards.
GTGGAAATGGGAATTGATAACAATGGATTTTGTTACTAAATTACCCAAAACAAAGAAAGGTAATGATACAATCTGGGTGATTGTAGATAGGCTAACCAAGTCAGCTCATTTCCTACCAATGAAGGAAACTTTCAGTATGGAACAGCTAGCTAAATTATATGTAAATGAAATTGTTTCATTACATGGAATTCCTTTATCAATTGTTTCTGATAGAGATAGTCGATTTACCTCTCATTTTTGGTTAAGTTTCCAAAAGGCAATGGGAACCAAGTTAAATCTAAGCACAGCTTATCATCCTCAAACGGACGGACAAAGCGAAAGGACAATTCAGACAATAGAAGACATGCTTAGAGCTTGTGTAATTGATTTCGGAGGTAATTGGGACGATCACTTACCTTTAATAGAATTTTCTTACAATAATAGTTATCATACAAGTATCAATGTTGCACCATTCGAAGCACTTTATGGACAAAAGTGCCGAACCCCAGTCTGTTGGGCAAAAATTGGGGAAAAGCAACTATCTGGACCTGAAATAGTGCAAGAAACAACCAACAAGATCATTCAAGTCAAGGAACGACTGAAAGCAGCACGTGATAGACAGAAGAGCTATGCTGATAACCGACGCAAACCATTGGAATTTCAAGTAGGAGATAAAGTATTGTTGAAAGTCTCTCCTTCGAAAGGAGTGGTAAGATTCATCAAACGGGGAAAGCTAAGTCCCATGCATATTGGACCTTTTGAGATTATTAGAAGAATAGGACCTGTAGCCTATCAGCTACAACTGCCAGAGGAAATGGCAGGAATACATGATGTGTTTCATGTATCTAATCTCAAGAAGTGTTTAGCTGATGAATCGCTAATAGTACCTCTTAAGGATATAGAGGTAAATGAACAACTCAAGTTTGTAGAAAGGCCTCTACAGATTGAAGACAGGAAAATCAAGAACCTCAAGCATAAGAGATTAGTTGTGGTCAAAGTGAAGTGGGATTCCAAAAGAGGACCTGAGTACACATGGGAGCTTGAATCTGAAATGCAAAGGAAATATCCACACTTGTTCCAGTAGATCTCGAGGACGAGCTCTAAAACAAGGTGGGGAAGATGTAACAATCCTCAATAAACCGACACCCTCATAATTTTTCCGACACCCTAATATATTTTAAAATATCCCAAAATGTCCCAAAATACACCCCATACGCGAATACAGGCCTCAAATATATTAAATAGTATTAAAAATAAATTAAAATTTAAATTCTGGGCTGAGGCGGCCGCGTAGACCAACCCCAACCCTTTACACGGGCGGTATAGAGGTCTAGAACTGATTTCGTTGATTTTGTTAAGCTTAGACGGGCCGCGTAAGACCCACGTTAGTTTACGCGGGCCGCGTGAGATCCAAAATGTGGCGCAGCCCGGTGATGACACGTGTCATAATCGTGTCAAGTCTAGATGGTGATCCGGACAAGCTACGCTTTGACCGAGGTTTGACGCAGGCCGCGTAAGCCCAGCCCATATGTTACGCGGGCCACGTGAGGACCAGTTTCAGCACCTATATAAGAAGGCCATCGGGTTCAACCAGAATTCGCTCACAATTCGTTTCTCAATCTCAAAATCTGAATATTAGGATTTATAAGCGGGCATTATACCCCCCCTAATTAGTGAAGTTCTGCTCCGTTGTAAGTATTATAACCCCTGGATACGTATTAGATACGCTGCCCGATTGATCTAGGGTTCCGTAATGGTTGTCGTGGTTCTGCCCGACGTAGTCATTGGAATGCCGTCTCGGGGAAGGTATTACTAATGTTAAAATGGGTTATTAATAATAACGCGTGTACATTTGTGTAAATTATAGATTATCACCGGGAAACCTTTACGGAAATTCTAAGACAGCAATGTGAGTTAATCCATTTTTGTAAACCTTTTGTTAAATGTTTTTACAAAACCTTAAATACTTTTCCATGCGAATAACATTTATTGAGTATTTGTAAGCATACAATTATGATGAGTATGTTAGGGTTTTGTATACAAAATTTGTTACCACCTGGTCAAGGAGTAACATTTCCACAAGTCGGGTTCGACAGTACCATGGATGTTAATTGTGATGTCTTGTAAACAAATATAATTGCGGGATCGCCCTCAATACTGTACACTGTGACTTTTTATTTAAACTTGATTAAACTGGGATTCACTCACCAGTATTTCCCACTGACAAATGTTTTTAAAACGCGTTTCAGGTAACAAAATGTGAAATCCAAATAGAAGCCAGCTGGACAGCACTGAAAGCTTGGAAAAGTGGCAATAAAGTTACCTAAAAATAAAATAGATGTTTTTATAAATATGATTTATTCCTATGAAAAAGTGTGTACTATGAACTTGGGTTTTATCCCATTTGTTTAATGTTATAAAAATGTGGTATTTTACTCTGATAAATATTTCCTAACTACGGTCCTGATGAAAAATTCCGCTGCCAAATTAGACAATACGCGATACCACCGAAACTGTCTCTCGGCCGCCCGTTTCCCGGGGAACCTGGGATCGGGGGTTGCGACAGTTAATGAGTTACTTTGCAAAGTAACATTATTTTCTTATTCAATTTCTATCAGGATTACCTTTTTTAACGTTATTAATGTTAATTTCGTTTTGAATTGTAATTTTAAATTAACAAAAAGTTAGTCTAGTATGTTAATGACTTATTCCATTATTTTCTATTTCCATTTATATCAAACTTCCCTTAGAAACTTAAGAATTGTAATTTCTACTTTTATTTTTATTTTATTTAGTTAACAAGATTACACCACCAACATTTTTTTTAAAAGATAATAAAAAGACAGATTTACTTAATTCTAAATCTTAATTTCATTATTATGTTTTAAATTAAAGATTTTTATTTCAGTATTTAAATATACTTAAGTATACAAAACTATCAAAATTAAGATGGATTAAATCAATCAATTAACTACCACTTTTTTCGTTTAGGTAATTTAGTTAAACTAATTGATTTCAACTAAATATGGTAAATGTAACACCTCGAAAATTCGTGTTCAATAAAATAGCGACACGTGTCATACAAGACAAAAGTGTTAGGAACCGGATCTAGTCAAAGATGTATGGTAGGATTTAAAGCGTCGACATGTTAATTAAATACCTCTGAACGACCTAATTATAAATCCCAAGACCCTAAAACTATATTGTAAACATCTGATATACTCAAATCCGGTAAATGCTAGCAATGATTGAGTCATGTTCGCAAGAATGGGATCCTACGAGGATATGCACGACAACCTTCATTTACGGCACTTTCAAAAGGATCCAAGGAAACTTTATATCATACCAAGGTGGTGTAAAATGTTCATGACCCAAACAAGAGGCCCCATACTGAAAATAATGGCCCAAAATCGTATTACACTAGTTACCCGTTCGAAGCTTGAAAAGCCAAAAGATTTTTGCCTTCTGGAACAAGCTTACGGACCGTAAGGGTCAAGCCTTACGGTCCGGTCCGTAAGGCCTGCACAGCGACAGAAAGATGGTTGTTGGATGTTATAAACGTTGCAACCGACTTAAAAATGATTTTCCTCTTCCATGGGCGACCCCTAAATGCTTTTAGGCCTTAGGGGCACTTGTTATTGATCAGGATCATCCCTTAGACTTAGTTGTCATCATCATAATGGATCAAGAACACTATAAAAGGCCCTCATGTTTGCAACATTTCTTGCATTCATTCCGTCTGCATTTGTGGGACTCTCTGGAGCTTAAGATCAGTCCTCAATCATCCCTAATCGTGCATAGGACTTCTGTAAGTACCCTTGACCTTCCTTGATTAAGTTTTGCTTAGTTATTAGCCTAAAAGTCAAACTGTCGTAATTAGCATTTGAGTTGGCGATTAATCATAAATGATCCAGTGATTAGTCGAATTGAAGGTAGTTATAAGTTGGTAATTATGTGAGCAATAAACCCTTAAAAGGGCACCCTCTGATTCCCACTCTAACTAGACCATTTGTCGGGTCAAAGTTGATTAGAAAAAGTCAACAGAAACTTAATTTGCGAATTTACATGTAATTAGCAATGTAGAAGGCGTGTAACCTATTTTACCACTCATATAACTTAGTAATAAATGTAAGAACATGTCTAAGCATGTTCGACCCGACAATTTTCTGTTTAGACCCGGTTCGGAACCGAAAGTCGCAAAACTTTGACTTTTGCTTTGACTTCAGTTCTGACCCGATTTAGTATGATTTAGAAATGCCTTAGGACTTCCCTAGGACCAGGTTACATGTTAGTATAACCCTATGTGGTTGGTTCGTTGATTGTCCGATTCGTTTACACGTTTTCGTTAATTGCTTAATGTTGACCATAATGTCCTTTTGACCATAAAACGAGAATTTTAGAAATGTGAAAGGACAATAATCTTTGCTACTGATTTATAAACATGTCCCTAAAATTTCACATCAGTTGGAGGTCTAGATTAGGAGTTATGCTCATTACCGTAATTATAACGCCTTTAGTAATTAAACGGCGCAATTAGCATAAAGCCTATCTAAACCCAATTTTTGACACCAAACCTTTTACCCACTGATGTAATATAATATTTTGAGATTTTTTAAATATTTTTAATTATTTTTAACCTGCTCAAAACCTAAGGTTATGGCATTGATTCGGTAAATACCGATTATACCCTTTTTGTTTATAGAAAGAGTTCTACATAGTATTTTGACACCAATCCAATTGCTACTGATTTTATTTAATAAATGAAGTATTTTAAACTTTATAACCTTATCAGAAAACTCAGATTTCCTGTATAACCCTGAAATCGCTTAAAACGACTTTTTACGCGTATTGAACGCCTAGTATGGGTTTAAAACCATTTTGTCATATGAGACCTATTACCAACTGATATGACCTAATAAAATAAGTTATATTACTGATGTATTCGGACCCGAATCTCAGAATTTCAAATAACCTCTTTTATAATCTTTAAAATGACCAAAATACCCCTTCGGGGCTTAAATTGAGATTTAAACTCGTTTTGGACATAATGGAAGGTATCCTACTGATATCACAACATACTTTTTGCGTTCGGATCGGCTTATGTGACTAGTTTGCATAAATTAGCCGAAACCGGTCAAACCATATCTTTTTGGTCTCACATCCAGAATGTGTTTAAGTTAACCATATTAAACAAGCATACAAGCTTGTTGGGTCAAAACCACATTCTAAACCGGTCTTCGCCTTATCATGTGTTTGAACCGTATCTTCCTCTTTAAAACTAACCGGTCTAAGCATAGGCTAAATTAAAGACCCGTTAGGAATCTAATAGGTTATTAAAAACCTTCGTTCCAGATTAAGAGCCCAAGTAGAAGTACTTGTGCTTGCTGATTTGAATATACGGCTGAGTATAAATTGCATTGCTAGCTCAGGTAAATACTCTTAACTTATTTTCCCTATACGGGCTTGGGATACGGTATTATGATAATACCGCTTGGTCGGGTATTGAATGTTTAGTCGTATTGTGATTAAATTATTGAGGTAACCCGCTTTAATCTATATTGTTTGAAATAAAAGCCTTTAGGGGTTAATGACCATGTCCCGGATATCATTGACATCATTGTATTATAAAATGGCCACGCCTTAAGCACGGGGTGTAGGCATACACTTAACAATTGCTTAAGGGAAACGGTATCTCACTCTCTTGTGGGCCTATACTTGTGGCGTGTCTGTTAATCTTGACTCGGTTTCCACATCGGGCCCTGAACGTACAACGAACATGTAAATCTGTATACAAGATTAATTTTATATAATTGTCCCAACTTATAAAAGATATGTTGTGCCTTGTGCATCCAAATCAATTTTATTAAACCTTTTCAAATGAGTCGGTTAATTGTATTTACCAGTGTAAACTGACGTATTTTCCAAAAAGGTTAAGTGACAGGTACTGAACGTAATTGGCTGGAAGCTCAGGGCGTTAATAAGGAATCTTGCAAGTTCTAGGCGTCTAAAGTCTGTTGAACAATGTTTAAGTTTTAAGATCCGCTTGTGGATCCTTTACTTTCCGTTGTAATACTTGATATTACTTTATATTCGGATTGTAATATATTTATCTTTTGCTTCCGATGTGCATTTATATATTGTGTTGTTTGACTATGATGATATCAACTACGTCACGATACTCCCCTACCGGGCCCACCGGTGAAACTTGGAAATATCGGGGTGTGACAGTAAATATCACTTTTAACTTTCAAATTAAATTTAAAATTTAAATATTGAATTTAAAAGAATTTTGCGACTATTCAATGAATTTTAAGAAAATTTTAAATTCATTTAAATTACATCCTAATTTAAATAACTAAAATTTGTTTATAAACTACATCTTCACTTTTAACAAATTTTTTTGTCATACATGACTAACGTTATGGCGCATTATCAAGAGTATAAAACAGAGCTGATTTGAAGTTACTTGCATTAGATAACCACATAAATTTTATAAATAAGAAAACAATGTGGTGTAAGGATTTTTTAGTGAAATTTAAATTAGTTATTATTTTTCTTTTGATGTATTTGTTGTTTTAAAGTATTTTAAATGAGAAATTGAGAGTATTTCCATTTGTTAAACTGCGTGTAACGTGGGGCTATAACCTAGTAAATAATATATATGCCTTTCATCCATAAGGTTTTAATTTTAATTTGAAAATGCGTTTGTTAACATTTAGAAAAAAAACTGAATACACATAGGGCTGGCATAATGGGTTAACCCGATCTGTTAAGACACAAATACGATAAGACACGAACCCAAAACACGTAAACACGAACACGACACGAAATCTTATCGTGTCAGCTTTTCGAAACACTAACACGAACCTGTTAATAAACATGTTACACGAAACGACCTGTTAAGACACGAAAAAATTACTGAAGTATTATACGACCAATTTAAGACACGAACACGACCTGTTAAGACACGGTTTAAGACATGAACACGACCTATTAAGACAGAACACGACCGAATTGGGGAAGCTGTGAATCGAATTGGGAATGGTGGTTTTGTGAGAGAGATTTGAAAATTAAGGTTTGGATTGTGGAAAAAGAATCGCGTGTGTTTGTGTATAATTCATTCTAGGTCCCACGACTCCACGACTGATGACCCCATGTCTACACCAACATATAATATTTTTTTAATTTTATTTATTAACACGAACATAACGGGTCTTAAGAGGTTAACATGTTTTAACCTGTTTAAACACGAAACCTTTTAAGGTACGTCTTATCGTGTCGACCTGTTTTAGACACAAAACTTGTTAAGGTCAAACATGAAACATGATAACTTCGTGTAGGTTCATGACGTGTTATCGTGTTCGTGTAAGAATTCTCAGCCCTAAATACACATGTGTATTTATTTTTTCCTTGATATTTCGATATAAATATCGTTAAAAACATACTTATATTCAAAGTAGACTATTTTTTTCATGTCGTAAGCTAAAGCAAGTGCTGGTACCGTACATATACCGTGTTGAACTAAACTAATATCGACACCGATACGAGTATCGCATATTATCAGAACCGGTACATGTATGTGTTTCATATGTTTATAATTGATAGAAAACACGTGTCAATGTCCTTTTATGCATATCATAATTTTTCTTTTTTTTTTTTGGGTTTTTTTTTCTTTCGATTATTATACCGAGTGCTGGTACTGTAAAGAAGCTAACCGATGTCGATTAAAACCAAATTCCTGCCGCATTGGACATGAGAATCCAACTAGTTCAATATTATGAAAAGGATCTATGTTGGGCCTATAAATTTATGAACTTGAGTGAAGTGTTCTACAACATAAAAATAATGTGAAAACCCTAAAATTAGTCTGTTTCAAGCAACCCACAATTTCAATGGTGAATCACATGTTGGAAACAAGTTTGCTATGTAGGTATAATTCTTTATTAAATACATTCTTTGTGATCATTCGGATTTCCATAACAAAGAGTTATTTTTTCTTTTAGTTGGGTACAAATTCATGATTCTTCCTATTGGTGCTTCGAGTTTTAACAAAGCAATGAAAATAGGTGTTGAAATATACCTTAACCTAAAGATAAGCTGAAAGTTTGACTTATCACAGGTTAAGTTTGAATTTCGAATTGATATTATAAATTTATGTATTTAATATGTTAGTCAAATTTGTTAATGAGTTACTTTGTAAAGTACCATTATTTTCTTATTCCATTTATAACACGATTACCTTTTTAACGTTAGTCATGTTAATTTCGTTTTGAATTGTAATTTTAAATTAACAAAAAGTTAGTCTAATATGTTAATGACTTATTTCATTATTTTCTATTTCTGTTTATATCAAACTTCCCTTATAAAGTTGAGAATTGTAATTTCTACTTTTATTTTTATTTTATTTTATTTAGTTAATAAGACCACACCAGCACATCTATATATAATCTAAAATTTAGTTACATGTTCTGTTTTAAAATCAACATTTATGATGTTTTAAATGCAGTACTTAAAATAATATTGATTAAAATAATCTATATACACTTAAAAATTTAGTTATATCAATTTTTTTACATCCTTCATTATTGAGCCTCTTAAATACATTTGTATCTTTTCGATCACTATTATTATTAATAATTGATCATTAAAAATACATAAATGAAAAAAGTAATTATTATGACAAGCCATAATGTAATTCTTCATAACATTAGCCTTTTCGTTTACACCAACTTTTGTAACCTTCATCGCATATAATTTGGTTATTTAATTCATCATATATACTTGATTATTTAAGAGTAGAAACGGTTGATAAGGAGAATTCTTTAAAGCCTATATTTAACATCCTTTGAACACATAATTCTTTTGCTTACAAACCGACACTACATTACGCAATACATACCCTATCATTTGTCGCAGCCGTTAGTCATCATTTATATCGTCGTTGGCCGCAACTACCGACTGTTGCTACATCCATCCTTCTGATTAAGTTGATGCAGTGCCATACTACCGACCAAGGTTTTGCATAGTGTCGGAGTGTTGATTATGTGACTTACACAGTCGGCCCTTTACATGTCATCGGTTGCTACCACCTTTGTTCCACTTAATTGGACATCAAGATGAACCATGACTGAGTCGCGAGTATGCTTGGCTTTTATGAGGTTCCGGTCGGGTCCCATAGCCGATGAAGGTTCCGTCTCACACCACTCCTTCTTCCGGTAAATGGGCTTTGTCCGATCGTAAAGCTTTAAGCTCCGGTAATCCTTTTTTCCTTTGATTATTAAGTTATATGTGCACACTCATTCTTAGTGTTAAGGAAAAAAAAACACAAACCGTAACAAACCGAAAGCGGAATGAACGACTGTGAATTTTGTTTTATTTCCGACGACTTGGCAACATAAAAAAAACGAAACAGAAAGTGTAAGTTTGTTACAGTGTTCAAATTATTTTTCTACATTCACCCATTTAGGTTCCTTCGTTTAACTATGAACGACTGTGAATTTTGTTTTATTTCCGACGACTTAGCAACATAAAAAAAACGAAACAGAAAGTGTAAGTTTGTTACAGTGTTCAAATTCTTTTTCTACATTCACCCATTTAGGTTCCTTCGTTTAACTATAAAATAGATTTTATATATATATACAAATATGTATTTTTAAAAGGGGAAAGTGAATATGAGGCTGTTACACACGTAAACTTAGGTGCGAAACCCTTAAAACTACGTAGTTTTGGGTAGTAAAATTAAAAAAAACTACAATTTTTCTTTTTATTCCCTTTTTCGGTTCCAATTTCAGAGCGTTCACGATTCATCTTTGAAATATTAGTATGAAACTGAGTAGTGTTTTGTGTGAAACGAGTTTCAGTTTATATTTATGGCTCTTGCCCAACTAACAATTTTTTATAATCTTCTTATGTTCATTTTACGATTTGACTGAATTTCCACATGATTACAATTTTATGTATTATAGTGGTATTTCATGATTAAGTGCATCTAATACAAACCATTGAATCAAAATAAGTTTAGGTTTTCCACAAAATATCTATGTGACATCGGTGAATTCATTATGTTGAATTGCTCCTCTGTTAAACCAGAATATATGTCTATTGAATTTTCAACTTAAAATTAAATTCTAATATAGTCATTCTAATATCTCAAAATTAAATTTGAGATTAAAATATGAAGATTACAATAGCTGCGTAATTCCACCATATTTGTCGACTAGGTTTTCAAGATTATCATTATCCAATATTTCAGCCAATTTATAATCCAGGTAAATTTCTTACATAATCAAATTACTTTTCAGTGTTTGACTTTAATGTTAATTCTATCCATCTCGATTAGAAGTTGCCAGCCATTTGGATTTTGATTTATGAGCTTCGAGGGTTGTTTTTGAATTCATCGTCCCAGATTATAAAGATGAATGCTGTGAAATTGGAATGGAAAGAGGGAATAAAAAGAAAAAGAATATTAACTTATTTTAGTTTTGTTTAACAAAACTACGTAGTTTTAAGGGTTTCGCACCTAAGCTTAGGTGTGTAACAGCCCTATATTCACTTCCCCCTTTTAAAATAGACATTTATAAATATTTTTAATACCGAATTCACATTTTTAATACCGAAAAAAAAATAATGTTTTTTTAATACCGAATTCGCGTTTATAAATATTTATTGAAAACATAAAATGTAATTTAAATATTGGGTAGATAAAGAGTGTACGTAGTTCGTGGCGAACCAAGCATATGTAAACGTTGGTCATTTTGGTTAAGGTCAAATCAGGTTTGCATTAGAATGTAATATACACTTAGGATATGTCATTTTGGATAAGCAAAATATTGGTTATCATTTTTGAATCAAATGGTTAAAATTTATAGTTATGCTGGTAATATATGCAGAGTGCTGAATTCACCTGTCGTGTTGAAGTCAAACGCATGCGCAATAGCCAAGAGTGGTTCAGGCTGACATGTGGCGGTGGGAATTGCATGAAAGGTGTGGGGCGTGAAGACAACGATATGTGGTGTGATGGGTGCGAAAACCCCGTTGTCTTCCCGAGAGCAAGGTTTGTTTCTAAAAATGTTTAGTTGTATTAATTTGTAGCCATTCTCATGCAGGCTTATAACTGAAAATAAATTACAAACCTTGCACAGTTTCAGGCTAGAACTCGAGGTGTTTGACTCAACAGCCGAAGCTGTCGTTGTCTGCTTTGATGACACCACCCAACGCTTGACAAAGACCACTGCTCACATTATACTCACAGCAGAGTCTGGCCTGTCACGCGTCTACAGCCTTTATTCCACTGACATACAGGATAAGTTCACTCCGGTGATGGTAAGGAACGCTGATGGAAGCATTTCAACACTGCCGAATTGTTTGCACTTACTTGTGGGCAGCACTCAGACCCTCCAGCTTGATTCGTGTACGTATTATGATCATGGTCATTTTGAATCCTTCAACTGCAAGAATGTCCTGCTAGATGGGGATGGTTGTAACTTGTAAGCCCTTTGGTTCTTCCACACCTCCATCGATCCCAGCTAAAGACAAGGGGTGCTACCCATACCGACACCAGTTAAGCGCGTTGAAGCGATCGTAAGGTATATATCGGCTTACACTTTATTCGTGCCCTGTTTAATAAACCATTTTAATTAAAGATGTGCTATTTACCTTTCTACTCGATCTGAAATGCTATTTACATACCTGGTATATGTTTACTCTATTTTAAAATTAGGAGGCTACAACAGTCGGAAACTTGAGTTCGTAAATATAAAAGTGCATTGCTCTACATTAAAAAAAACAGGAATAAAAAAACTTGGTAATGCATCACTTCGAATGTGTAAAGACATATAAGGGGAGAAGTTGGCTTTTGAAAAAAATAAACTTGGTATCGTTATAAATGGAAAGGCAAAAAAAAACTTTCAACTATAATTGATTGATTTCCATAAACAATGTAATTGTGCATATTTATTTTTCGATAACCGTCTACATAAATGTTTAGTGCTTTTCCTTCGCAGGCCTGCTTATGCAGATTCGGATTCAGAAGAAACAGTTGACAGTGACCCACATGAAAGGTATACCGTCTGCACTTAGTGTTAGTATTGAAAACCCGTACTACGTTTCGATGCATATATACGTAAACATAGTATACCATTTTTAATAGTTTTCTTTTTCGTTATTTCACTGCAGTCAGTTGGCTGGTGATGGGATTGGGGATGACGGTGGCATGCGTTAGGTAAAGTTTGGTCTATGTGTTATCCAATAAGATAGGAAGGCGTGCGAGAGTTTATGCGTTTTCCCTTTTTCTGTTTTATGTTTTTTTCCCTTGGAAGACATCTTTTTTCACTTCTTTTTGGCCGGCAAGTTTTGCCAAGGAAACAACTTATGGCCCATGGTTTAATAAACTTTAATCACGCCCCTTTGTAGGCGTATTGTCTTACATGTTATGCACCGGCCGTGTCAGACATCTTACCACGAACAAACAATAGCTATTGTGCATGTCGTGCATCGCACGGGCTTTCTCCCTAGTTTTTTTTAAAAGATAACAAAAAGACAAATCTACTTAATTCTAAATCTTAATTTCATTATTATATTTTCAATTAAACATTTTTATTTCAGTATTTAAATCTACTTAAGTATACAAAACTACCAAAATTAAGATGGATTAAATCAATCAATTAACCACCACTTTTTTTCGTTTAGGTAATTTAAACTAATTGATTTCAACTAAATATGGTAAATATAACTTTTAACTTTCCAATTAAATTAAATTCAATATTAAATTTAAAATAATTTTGTAACTATTCAATGAATTTTAAGAAAATTTTAAATTTATTTAAATTACATCCTAATTTAAATAACTAAAATTTGTTATAAACTACATCTTCACTTTTAACAATTTTTTTGTCATACATAACTAACTTTATGGCGCATTATCAAGAGTATAAAACAGAGCTGGTGTGAAGTTACTTGTACTAGATAACCACATCTATTATATATAATAAACAAAAAAAATTTGGGACACTTGGCACAATATTAGGGCTTCCTGGATCAGCTTTTGGCGGGAAAACTACTGGGTTTTTTTTACGCAATGAAGCCCCATATAATGACCCGACCCGTTATATTTGGATGGTATAAAATCCTCTAAAATATCTTCTCTGCCTTTCTAGAACATTGAAACCCTAGATAGAACACTTTCTCTCTCGATTCTCTCTGCGTAAATCTTGAGAATATCATCGGCGATGCAGGCTTTTATCTACTTTTCCGATTAACATCTAATAACATCAAGGTATGTTAACATGTAATCCCGTATTTGATTCCATTTTCGCTTCGATCGTCGTCTTCATCCTTAATCTCTCTGATTTTTTCTTGATAATATCATCGGCGATGCTTTTTTCTGATTAACATCTAATAACATCAATGTATCACTTTATCGTTGTTGATTTTGATTTTTTTTTGCTGTGTATCAAAGTGATACATTGATTGTTTGTTACCGGATTTCGTCAAACCATGTAATAATTATAGATTTATGTCGTTGTTGTTTCCATCGATTTTAGGGTTTTTTAGATTTCAAGTTTTCTTTGGATTTTGATTTTTTAGGTATTATTTGTGCGGGAAGAATGATGATGATGGAATTGATGAGAAAAATATTATGAATTGTAAAAGGGTTTTCAATAACAAAAGAAAGTATGCACAATTTCATCTGGATTTGGGTCACTCTGATTATATTTTTAGAAATTGGAAGATTTGTGGGATGAAGTTTGTGCCTGGAGATGAAGATGATGAGTGGCTGCAAAAGTTGTCTTCATAAGAGTTATACTCATGGTATTGGCTTGAAGGTATTTCATTTGTAGCAGCATTATAGTACTACTATGATTAGGTTATTTGATTGTAACTGCACGAATTATTTGTCAAGTTATCACAACAGTTGACACTTAATGGTACTAATTATTTGTTTGCTAGACAATGAAAACCAGTTTGCACTCAATTTCTTCTTCATCCCTTATGTTAGTGTTGTGTGATGTCACTAATGACTCTATATATCATTGTTAATTAGGTATGCTGTTTAAATGATTTATAGAATTTTTATTGCTTTAATGCATATCTTGAAGTCAAGCATGTATATCAGTGGTCATTTTAAATGCATACTTAGTTATGTTCGATTATTTAATCGTAAGTTATATAATTCCATTCTTAATGGCAAATGTTATTGAATGAGAGTTTTGAAGAGAAAGAAGGGCTCTTTTCTTTCCATCATAATTCTCATTTACGTGTTATCCAAAGATAATTTTGGTTGGTAAAGTCCGAATGAGACCTTCCCTCTAAGACTCTAAGCGACATGTTCCTATACTTAGTGAGCTAGCGCAATATTATGTAAAAATGTTAATTTAACATGCATATTCAGTCCAAACTTTGTTTCTATGCGAATAAAGTTCAAAATAGTGCCAATTTTACGGTGTCCGTCAAAATTAGTTCTCTGTTTAACAATCAAGTACTTTTTTTTCCTTTTCAAAATAGTGATAATGATTAGTGTTGAGATCTTACTATGAATGCATACTGTGGTTTTTGGAAACAGCTCAGAAGAATCTTGAACAACAAATAAAAGAGCGCGGTGAGAAAAACTCAGAACTTGATTCCAAGTTGAACAGGTTTCACAAGCGAGCAAAACAGAGAATTCAAGAGGTTCAAAAGGTAATTCTATTTGGCCCCTTTATGTTCATTTGATATGCATTAGAGTCAATAAGCCATAATTACTCTTTACGTCTTTAGTGGTGTCATCTAAATCATAGGTATTGAATTATTTATAAGTAAATTGGTCAAACTTTTCACCAATGGTTAAAACTTCATATTAATAGATTAGTTTGACCTTTTTAAATAATTTTGAATTTCAAAGTTAATGAATAAAATCTTTATCAAATTCGAATCCTTATTTTGGTAAATTGAATAAATTACGTTTCTTCTATAATTATAAATTATTACTGATAATAAATTGATTTAACTGATAAGGGATTCAAAATTCCAATCATTTTTAACAAATTCGGATTTTTATTTTTGGTAATAAAACCTGTACCATTCTCAAAATTTTATTTTGGGTAAGTTTAAAAATTTAACTTTCTCCTATTTTAATATCTTATTCGATGCGTTCTATTGGTATATCAAATTGATTTTACTTTCGGAATAGATGAAAAGTTCAATGTTAGAGAATTTACTTTGAAGTGGAAAACATATTTGATGAGGCATTTTGTTTATTTTTTCAAGCTATTGAATGTTCTTATGTTAAATTGATACTTAAGTTGCTATTGTTTGAATTTGTTTCCGTTATGCATTCATATTATGTTTCTTTGAGTATGAAACTTTTTTTTATTTACTAATGCTTAATTATTTTTTTGCTTGATTAGGGACCTGGTAGATTTCGGTGTGAGCTGATTGATGCAATTACTTAGGGTTTTGTTTCAGTTCGGGTAAGGTTTGATATAGTAGGATTTATAATTGAAGTTTTTGATTTTATGTTTTTATTTGGAGAGTGATTAAGAAAATCAAGCATGTTATGCAATACATGAGTAATTTAAGCAAATCGACGATGGTGATTCTCATGTTACATTTTCACCACCGATTTGAGGTCGCAATCGAAACCCTAATGTTTTCAATCTTCAAATAAGTTCTCTTTTTAGAGTTGACGACACTTCTTATTGTTTCCGTATTCAATTTTGAATCTCGCCTCATGTTCTTTTGGTTCAGTCATGTACGATCCATGGATTCAAGCATCAGGTAAGAAAAAAAATTTTTGGATTGTTAATCCTTTTGTTTATCTATTGTATCAATGCTTTGGTTAATTGGTTCGGCGACAGAATGCGCTAGCCGCCACCCCCGGCAATCACGACTAGGGTTCCAACAAGTTGATCTGGAGCCAGTTCTATTAACAGGTCTGTGTTTTTTTTAATAAAAAGTATATGTTGATTCTCCATTATGGTTGTCGTTGAGTCTTCTATTTTTCTTTACGATGTATGCTCTGTTTCCTCTATTTTAGGTTATTGGGTTGAATTGTTGTTATATACCTTTTGCTAAAACCATCGTTTGTATCAGTTATATACCCTTTTTGTTAGTAAATCAGTTTTTCTGATTAAAGATTTTATTTTAATTTACATATTTTGTATGTTTTTTATTAATTACGTTGCAAACTTTAGTTGGATTGAAGATGTTGGTTTGAATAGGGACAATGGATTTAAGACTAGAGATATGACGAATATAAATTGAAATATAATGCAAGGTGGTTCATCGAATCTGATATGTTAAGTCCAGTTTGACAATCACATTAGAGTTTCTTTTATTATATACAATTTTGAATGATAATTATCAAAAGTGGTGTGATCTTAACTTTTGTCAGTTTTGAAGTATTTGTTTAGAAAAGCAATCTTTCATCGTCAAGTTTAGCCAAATGACATTAGTATTTAAAAGTACATTCTCACCCTATGATTCTTTTTCTAAATACTATTGGTGTAATTCTTTTTTATGGCAAATTGGCAATAATCTGGTGTTCTTGTGCCATGGCTGTATATTGGCATGTTTATTAACTAATAAAAATAAACAACCCGGGAAGCAGTCCCGGGTGATAACCTAGTAAATGTTATAAATAAGAAAACAATGTGGTGTAAGGATTTTTTTTAGTAAAATTTAAATTAGTTGTTATTTTTCTTTGGATGTATTTGTTGTTTTAAAGTATTTTAAATAAGAAATTGAGATTATTTCCATTTGTTAAACTGCGTGTAGCGCAGGGCTATAACCTAGTAAATAATATATATGCCTTTCATCCATAAGGTTTTAATTTTAATTTGATAATGTGTTCGTTAACATTTAGGAAAAACTGAATACACATAGGGCTGGCATAACGGGTTAACCCGATCTGTTAAGACACGAACCCAAAACACGTAAACACGAACACGACATGAAATCTTATCGTGTCAGCTTTTCGAAACACTAACATGAACCTGTTAATAAACAGGTTACACGAAACGACCTGTTAAGACACGAAAAAATTATCAAAGTATTATACGACCCGTTTAAGACACGAACACGACTTGTTAAGACACGGTGTAAGACACGAACATGACCGAATTGGGGAAGCTGTGAATCGAATTGGGAATGGTGGTGTTTGTGAGAGAGATTTGTAAATTAAGGTTTGGAATGAGGAAAAATAATCGCGTGTGTTTGTGTATAATTCATTCCAGGTCCCACGACTGATGACCCCATGTCTACACCAACTTATAATATTTTTTTAATTTTATTTATTAACATGAACTTAACGGGTCTTAACAGGTTAACGGGTTTTAACCTGTTTAAACACGAAACCTGTTAAGGTCTTAATGTCTTATCGTGTCGACCTGTTTTAGACACAAAACTTGTTAAGGTCAAACACGGAACATGATAACTTTGTGTAGGTTCGTTTCGTGTTATCGTGTTCGTGTAAGAATTGCAGCCCTAAATACACATGTGTATTTATTTTTTCCTTGATATTTCGATATAAATATCGTCAAAAACGGACTTATATTCAAAGTAGACTATTTTTTCGTGTCGTAAGCTATAGCAAATGTTGGTACCGTACATATACTGTGACGTACTAAATCAATATCAACATCGATACCAGTATCGCATATTATCAGAACCGGTACATGTATGTGTTTCTTATATTTACAATTGATGGAAAACACGTGTCAATGTCCTTTTAGGCATATCACAATTTTTATTTTTTTGGTTATTTTTTTCTTTCGATTATTATACCGAGTGCTGGTACCGTAAAGAAACTAACCGATGCCGATTAAAACCAAATTCCTGTCGCATTAGACAGGAGAATCCAACTAGTTCAATATTATGAAAAGGATCTGTGTTGGGCCTATAAATTTATGAACTTGAGTGAAGTGTTCTACACGACAAAAATAATGTGAAAACCCTAAAATTAGTCTGTTTTAAGCAACCCACAATTTCAATGGTGAATCACATGTTGGAAACAAGTTTGCTATGTAGGTATAATTCTTTATTAAATGCATTCTTTGTGATCATTCACATTTCTATAACAAAGAGCTATTTTTTTCTTTTTGTTGAGTACAAATTCATGATTCTTCCTATTGGTGCTTCGAGTTTTAACAAAGCAATGAAAATAGTTGTTGAAATATACCTTAATCTAAAGGTAAGCTGAAAGTTTGACTTATCACAAATTAAGTTTGAATTTTGAATTTATATTATAAATTTATGTATTTAATATGTTGGTCAAATTTGTTAATGAGTTACTTTGTAAAGTACCATTATTTTCTTATTCCATTTTTAACACGATTACCTTTTTTTAAACATTAGTCATGTTAATTTCGTTTTGAATTGTAATTTTAAATTAACAAAAAGTTAGTCTAATATGTTAATGACTTATTCCATTATTTTCTATTTCCATTTATATCAAACTTCCCTTAGAAAGTTGAGAATTGTAATTTCTATTTTTATTTTATTTAGTTAATAAGACCACACCACCAATATTTTTTTTTAAGATAACAAAAAGACAAATCTACTTAATTCTAAATCTTAATTTCATTATTATGTTTTAAATTAAAGATTTTTATTTTTAGTATTTAAATCTACTTAAGTATACAAAACTACCAAAATTAAGATGGATTAAATTAATCAATTAACAACCACTTTTTTCGTTTAGGGAATTTAAACTAATTGATTTCAACTAAATATGGTAAATTTTAAATTTATTTAAATTACATCCTAATTTATATAACTTTAAAATTAAATTTAAAATTCAAATATTGAATTTAAAATAATTTTGTAACTATTCAATGAATTTTAAGAAAATTTTAAATTTATTTAAATTACATCCTAATTTATATAACTAAAATTTGTTTATAAACTACATCTTCCTTTAAAAAAAAAAAAATTTGTCATACATGACTAACGTTATGGCGCATTATCAAGAGTATAAAACAGAGCTGGTGTGAAGTTATTTGTATTAGATACCCACAGAAATGTTATAAGTAAGAAAACAATGTGGTTTAAGGATTTTTTAGTGAAATTTAAATTAGTTGTTATTTTTCTTTCGATGTATTTGTTGTTTTAAAGTATTTTAAATAAGAAATTGAGAGTATTTTCATTTGTTAAACTGCGTGTAACGTGAGGCTATAACCTAGTAAATAATTTGTCATCCATATGGTTTTAATTTTAATTTGATAATGTGTTCGTTAACATTTAGAAAAAAACGGAATACACATGTGTATTTATTTTTTCCTTGATTTTTCGATATAAACATTGTTGAAAACGGACTTATATTCAAAGTAGACTATTTTTTTTTTGTGTCGTAAACTATAGCAAGTGCTGGTACCGTACATATACTGTGACGTACTAAATCAATATCAACATTGATACCAGTATCGCGTATTATCATAACTGGTACATGTATGCGTTTCTTATGTTTACAGTTGATGGAAAACACGTGTCAATATCCTTTTAAGCATATCACAATTTTTTTTTGTTTTTTTTTTCTTTCGATTATGATTATACCGAGTGCTGGTACCGTAAAGAAGTTAACCCATGCAGATTAAAACCAAATTCCCGCCGCATTGTACAGGAGAATTCAACTAGTTCAATATAATGAAAAGGATCTGTGTTGGGCCTATAAATTTATGAACTTGAGTGAAGTGTTCTACACGACAAAAATAATGTGAAAACCCTAAAACCAGTCTGTTTCAAGCAACCCATAACCATACACATTTAAAGTGGTGGTGTAAATGAGCTGAGTCGATCGTGAGCGTAAACATGCTTTATATTAATATAACTTTATTTATCATAGTTATAAATAAATAGGCAAAAAAAGTTGTAAATATATATGAAACTTATAAAATAATAAACGAGTTAAGCTCAACAACACTCTAAGCTTTAAAGTTGGGTCTCTAACCAAGTTGCGCTCAAACTTGTATCCTTTTAAATTGTAACGAGCCAAACCTAATCCTAACCTAAACAAGCTCGGGCTCGAGAACGGGCTCGAGAACTACTAGAGGTAAAAACCGTAAGCCCAATTACATACCACCCAAAATTCAAATCTACAAGCCTCAACAACTCTCCAAAACGTGCTCTACACAATACTAGATCGATCCTTTTGTAACCGAGCAATGCTATCCTACGCCCTTTCCATGCGCCATGTCTCCCACACATAGACCGCACACACCGTCGTTTCTTTCTCTTATTTACTCATCCAACATACAAACCAACCATCAAAATACAATCTTTTTACCTTCAATCTCGTCTTTTTTATCGGTTTCTTCATAATCTTTCATACCCACATCAATCAAGATTCTCCCCACACAATTGTTCAATCAAAGGTTTAATCTTTATCCCTTTTGTGTCCCTGATTCTACTTACATTTGTGCATTCATGTTGTGTGGTTCCGATTGTCTTTCTTGATGAAAGTTTGTGTATTTAATTCCGATCGTTTTTGGTTGATGTGTAAATTGATCTAAAAATGATTTCTTGTAGTTTTTAGATGGTTTCTGCAAGTGATTTTGAAACCGGAAGTTGTTGGATGATTTGGGTGTGGTTGATTAATATTTATGTGAAGCAAGATTGACCCTTTTTGTTTTCTTTGATGGAATTAAGTTTAAT